>JAREIK010003684.1:0-43213 GCA_029783825.1 Sapria himalayana
ATAAATTAATTAAATATATTTGTGACGCATACTTTATTTGTATAATTATTGCTATAAAATAAGTAATACATAATTAAAATGAATTTTAAAATTAGAAAATAGAAATAAAAATAGATTTTATTAAATATTAAGTAGTATATAAAAGATAAATGTTTATTATTTAGGCATTATGAGGTTTAGAAGTTTACTAATTTAACTGTGTAACATTTGTGTTTATAGTGTTTTTTAATTAAAAAAATTTATAAAAAAAAATTTTTTTTATTTTTTGATATTTTCAAAGGTTACCTGTTGAAAATTTAATAATTTTTTAAATTTTTTTCAAACCCGTGCATAAATATTTATTTATAATAATCATTATAATTATATATCATATAAATTCAATATAAATAATTTTATTTGATAGATATTCTAATAATTATCAAAAATAAATTAAAATCTATTATGAATAAGATTTATATTACTTAAAATATAATATCAAAACCTAAAATGATTCAAAAGTAAAGCAAAATATATTACTTAATATAATTATTTGTTTTTAAATTTTTATTCTTATTATAAGCTTATCTATTTTTCATGAAAAATAATTTTTATAAATTATATTTTTAACTCATAATTTATTTTATAATTAATATATATATATAAATAAAAATCTAAACAATCAAAATGAATTTTTATAATTATAATGAAAACAAATAAAAAAATGAGATTTATTAATTATTATTTAGGGTATACCCATTTAAACGATTATCTATATAGGGGTATCAGGATTTTGTACTTGAGTGATTTAAGTGTTTAGGCATTTAGTGATTTATAGGTTTTATTTAAATAATTCAATAATATAACAAATATTTTTTTTGTTTTTTTCAAATGTTCAAAGGTTATAATCTTTGAAAATAAAATAATTTTAAAATTTTTTCAAAAGTGATTACAATATTTAGTTATAATAATAATTAAATTTATATATCATATAAATTTAATATAAATATTTTTATTGATATATTTCTAATAATGGTCAAAAAATAATTTAATAATCTATTATTAATAAGTTAGATATCAATTAAAATATAATTATAAAACCTAAAATGATTCATAAACAAATTAAAATATATTACTATATAATAGTTTTTTGTTTTTAATTTTTTTCTTCTTTTAATAAGTTTATCTAAATTTTTTGTTGATCAATAATTTATATAAATTATATTTTTTTAACTTATAATTAAATTTGTAATTAATATTTATATAAAAATAAACAAATAATTAATTAAAATGAATATTTAAAATTATAATGAAAAAAATAAAAATGATATATATTATTTATTATTTAGGATTTACATGTTTAGAAAATTTATCTATTTAGTGTTTTTGAGATTTAGAAGTTATTGATTTAAGAATTTAGGAATTTAATGGTTTATAGCTTTTATTTAAACAATTAAATAATACAATTTATTTTTGATATTTTTTTCAAATTTTCAAATGTCAACATTTGAAAATAGTAATAATTTTAAAATTTTTTAAAAATGTTAATACAATATTTAGTAATAATAATTATTATCACTATATATAATATAAACTAAATATATACAATTTTATTGATAATATTATATGAATTATCAAAAATTAAATTAATAAACTATTATTAATATGATAGATATAAATTAAAATATAATTTAAAACCCTAAAATGATTCAAAATGAAAGTAAAATTTATTACTAAATAAATTTTTTTTTAGTTTTTGCATCATTTTATAAGCTTATATATTATTTTGTTGAAAAATATATTATTTAAATTATATTTGCTACTCATAATTTATTTTGTAATTAATATTTCTATAAATTATTTAAAATATATTTAAGGTTTACGAGTTTAAAGGTTTAGGTATTTAGGGGCTTCGGGGTTTAGGAGTTTAGAGGTTTTGTCGGTTTAGGACCTTAGCGATTTATGTTTTTAGGCAGTTAGTGGTTTATAGGATTTATTTAAATTATGATATAACAAAAAAATTATTTTGATATTTTTTCACATTTTCAAAGGTTATAACCTTTGACAATATAATAATTTTAAAATTTTTTAAAAATGTTAATATAATATTTAGTAATAATAATCATTATAATTATATATAATATAAACTAAATATAAACAATTTTATTCATAGATATGATATCAATTATAAAAAAATAAATTAATATGTTATTATTAATATGATAGATATAAATTAAAATATAATTGCAAACCCTAAAAATATTCAAAATTCAAGTAAAATTTATTACTAAATAATAAGTTTTTTTTTTAGTTTTTGCTTCTTTTTATAAGCTTATATTTTTTTTGATGAAAAATAAATTATTTAAATTATATTTGTATCACCATTAATTTATTTTGTAATTAATATTTTAATAAATTATTTAAATTATATTTAAGGTTTTCAAGTTTAAAGGTTTAAGTATTTAGGGGCTTTTTTGTTTAGGGGTTTAGAGGTTTAAGTGTTTAGGCATTTAGTGGTTCATAAGTTTTATTTAAACAATGATATAACAAAAGATTTATTTTTAGTATTTTTTTAATTTTTGAAGGTTATAACCTTTGAATATATAATAATTTTTAAATTTTTTTAAAATGTAAATATAATATTTAGTTATAATAATCTTAATAATTATAAGTAATTTAAATTCAATATAAATAATTACATTGCTAGATATTATAATAATGATCAAAAAAAATTTAATAAACTATTATTAATAAGATAGATATTATTTAAAATATATTTGCAAAATCTAAATTTATTCAAATTCAAAGTAAAATATATTACTTAATAATAATTTTTTTAATGTTTTGCATTTTTCATAACTTTATATTTTTGGTATTATAAATAAATTATTTAAATTAATTTGTCTTACTCATAATTTATTTTGTAATTTATAATTCTATAATAATAATCTAATAAATAATTAAAATAATAATTTAAAATTATAATGATACAAATAAAATTCAGATTTATTATTTATTATTCATTATACAGGATATAATGGTTTAATTGTTTAAGTATTTAGATGTTTTTGGGTTTAGGAGTTTAGTGCTTTAAGTGTTTAGACCTTTAGTGATTTATAGTTATTATCTATAGAATTAAAAATTATAAAATTTAATTTTTTGAATTTTTTTAATTTTTGAAGGTAGTAACCTTTGAAAATATAATAAATTTAAATTTTTTGAAATGTGAATATAATATTTAGTTATAATAATCTTATTAATTATATATAATGTAAACTAAATATAAATAATTTTATTAATAGATATTATAATAATGATCAATAAATAAATTAATAAACGAGTATTAATAAGAATGATATAAATAAAAATATAATTGTAGAATCTAAAATGATTAAAAATCAAAATAAGATATATTACTAAATAATAATTTTTTATTTTAAAAATTTTGTCCTCATTTTATAAGCATATATATTTTTTTATGAAAAATAAATTATTTAAAATATATCTGTTTCACTAATAATTTATTTTGTAATTAATATTTCTATAAAAATAAACTGATAAATAATTAAAATGAATATTTAAAATTATAATGAATACTAATAAAAAGAGATTTATGATTTATTATTTAGGGTATACCTATTTAATGGTTTATGTTTTTTGTGGTTTTGGGGTTAAGAAGTTTATTGATTTATATGTTTGCACATTTAGGTGTTTATAGGTTTAATTTAACAAATGAAATAACTAAAAATCTATTTTTATGAATTTTCGTGATATTCAAAGGTTATTACCTTTGAAAATATAATAATTTTTTAATCTTTCTAAAATATGAATGCAATACTTAGTTATATTAATCTTAATAATTATATTTGATGTAAATTTAATATAAAAAATTTTATTAATATATATTATTATAATGATCGAAAAATAAATTAATAAACTTTTATTAATAAGATAGATATTAATTAAAATATAATTGCAGAACCAAAAATAATTCAAAATCAAAGTAAATTATATTACTAAATAAAATATTATAAATTTGAAATTTTGTTTATTTTTATAAGCTTATTTTTTTTCATAAAAATAATATATTTAAATTATATGTCTCACTCATTATTTATTTTATAATTAATATTTCCATAAAAATAAACTAAAAATAATTAAAATAAATATTTAAAATTATTATGTCTACAAATAAAAATGAGATTTATTATTTATTATTTATTATTTATTATTTATTATTTATTATTTAGGTTATATAGGTTTAATGGTTTAAGTATTTTCGGGGTTTTGGGGTTAAGGAGTCTAGATATTTAAATGATTAGGCATTCAGTGGTTTATAAGTTTTATTTAAATCATAAAATAATAAAAATTTATTTTTTTGATTTTTTATCATTTTTGAAGGTTATAACCTTTAAAAATATAATAATTTTTAAATTTTTTTCAAATGTAAATATAATATTTAGTTATAATAATCTTAATAATTATAATACATTTAAATTCAATATAAGTAATTTTATTGATAGATATTATAATAATGATCAAAAAATAAATTAATAAACTATTATTAATAAGATTGATAGCAATTAAAAAATAAATGCAAAACTTATAATGATTCAAAATCAAAGTAAATTATATTACTAAATAATAATTTTTTGTTTTAAATTTTTACTTCTTTTTATAAGCTTATATTTATTTTTTGATTAAAAATAAATTATTAAAATTATATTTGTCTCACTCATTATTTATTTTGTGATTAATATTTCTATAAAAATTAAATTAATAAATAATTAAAATGAATATTTAAAATTATAATGAATACAAATTAAAATGAGATTTATGATTTATTATATATGGTATACCGGTTTAATGGTTTGATTATTTAGGAGTTTTGTCGTGTAACTGTTTAGCAATTTATGTTATTAGTCATTTAGTGGTTTATCGGTTTTATTTATATAATAATAATTTAAAATTCTATTTTTGATTTTTTTCTAATTTTCAACGGTTAACCTTTAAAAATAAGATAATTTTTAAAATTATAAAAAATAGAAATAAAAATTAGATTTATTAAATATTAAGTAGTATATAGCAGTTTAATGGTTTATGTATTTAGGCATTACGAGGTTTAAGAGTTTACTAATTTAACTATGTATGCATTTAGTGGTTATTGGTTTTATTTAAAAAATAAATAAACAAAAAATATATTTTTATTATTTTTTGATATTTTAAAATGTTATAACCTTTGAAAATATAATAATTTTTAAATTTTTTTCAAAAGTGAATTAAATATTTAGTTATTATAATCATTATATTTATATTTCATATAAATTCAATATAAATAATTTTATTGATAAATATTCTAATAATGATCAAAAAATAAATTAATAATCTATTATTAATAAGATAGATATCAATTAAAATATAATTTCAAAACCTAAAATGATTCAGAAGGAAAGCAATATTACTATATAATAAATTTTTGTTTTGAAATTTTTTGTTCTTTTTATAAGTTTATCTATATTTTTTTATGAAAAATAATATATATAAATTATATTTTTCTAACTCATAATTTATATTGTAATCAATATTTAATAAAAATAAAGAAATAAATAATTAAAATGAATATTTTAAATTATAATAAAAAAATATTATTGAGATTTATTATTTATTATTTAGGGTATACCAGTTTAAAAAGATTATCTATTTAGGGTTTTCAAGATTTCAGAGTTATTGACTTAAGTATTTAGGCATTTAGTAGTTAATAGGATTTATTTAAACAATGAAATAACAAAAAAAATATTTTTGATATTTTCTCATAATTTTCAAAGGTTATAACCTTTGAAAATGTGAATACAATATTAGTAATAATAATCATTATAATTATATATAATATAAAATAAATATAAACAATTTTATTGATAGATATGATATCAATTATCAAAAATTAAATTAATATGCTATTATTAATATGATAGATATAAATTAAAATATAATTGCAAAACCTAAAATTATTCAAATTCAAAGTAAAATTTATTACCAAATAATAATTTTGTTTATAGTTTTTGCTTCTTTTTATATGCTTAATATTTTTTTGATGAAAAATAAATTATTTAAATTATATTTAAGGTTTACGAGCTTAAAGTTTTAAGTGTTTAGGGGCTTTTGTGTTTAAGAGATTATAGATTTAAGTGTTTATGCATTTAGTGGTCTATAAGTTTTATTTAAACAATGATATAATAAAAAAATTATTTTTATTTTATTTTTTCTAATTTTTTAAGGTTATAACCTTTGAAAATATAAAAATTTCTAAATTTTTTTCAAATGTAAATATAATATTTAGTTATAATAATCTTAATAATATAAGTCTTTTAAATTCAATATAAATAATCACATTGACTAGATATTATAATAATGATCAATAAATAAATTAATAAACTATTATTAATAAGATAGATATTTTTCAAAATATATTTGCAAAATCTAAATTTATTCAAAATCAAAGTATATATTACTAAATAATAATTTTTTTTAATATTTTGCTTTTTTATAAGTTTATATTTTGTAATTAAAAATAAATTATTTAAATTATATTTCTCTTTATCATTATTTATTTTGTAATTTATTATTCTATAAAAATAAACTAATAAATAATTAAAATAAATATTTAAAATTATTATGAATACAAATAAAATTGAGATTTATTAGTTATTTTTCAGGATATACAGGTTTAATGGTTTAAGTATTTAGGAGCTTTGGGGTTTAGTCATTTTAAGTGTTTATGCCTTTGGTGATTTTATCTAATTTTTGAAGGTTATAACCTTTGAAATATAATAAATTTTAATTTTTTTTAAAATGTGATTAATATTTATTTATAATAATCTTGATAATTATATATAATGTAAAATCAATATAAATAATTTTATTAATATATATTATAATAATGACAATAAATAAATTAATAAACTATTATTAATTAGAATGATATAAATTAAAATATAATTCAAAAATCTAAAATTATTCAAAATTAAATTAAAATAAATTACTAAATAATAATATTTTGTTTTAAAAGGTTTGCCACTTTTTATAATCTTCTGTATTTTTTGATTAAAAATAAATTATTTAAATTATATCCGTTTCACTAATAATTTATTTTTTAATTAATATTTCAATAAAAATAAACTGATAAATAATTAAAACTAATTTTTAAATTATAATGAATACTAAAAAAATTGAGATTTATTATTTATTATTTAGAGTATACTAATTTAATGGCTTATGTATTTATGGGCCACGGGGTTTAGGAGTTTAATCATTAAGAATTTAGGTATTTTGTGGTTAATATATTTTATTTAAAGTATCTAATAACTAAAAATTTGTTTTTTTATTTTGTTATAATAATCTAAATAATTATATATTATGTAAATTCAATATAAATAATTTTTTATAGATACTATAATGATGATGATAAAATAAATTAATAAACTATTTTTAATAAAATAGATATTAAATAAAATTATTTGCAAAACCTAAAATGATTCAAAATCAAAGAAAAATATATTAATAAGATAAATATTAAATAAAACTATTATTAATAAGATAAAATATACAGGTTTAAAAGATTATATATTTATGAGTTTTGGGATTTAAAAATTTAGTGATTTAAGTGTTTAGGCATTTAGTAGTTTATAAATTTTATTTAAAAAATAAAATAACAAAAAATAATTTTTTGTTATTTGTTTTCATTTTTAAAGGATATAACCTTTGAAATTCTAACAATTTTTAAATTTTTTTTAAATGTGAATACTATATTTAGTTATGATACTATTAATAATTATATATCATGTAATTATTATATAAACAATTATATTGATATATATTATAATAATGATCATACAAAAGATTAATAAACAATTATTAATAAGATAAATATTGTTGAAAATATATTTACAAAAACTAAAATGATTCAAAATCAAAGTAAAATATTTTACTAAATATTAATTTTAAATTTTTAAATTTTTGTATCCATTTATAAGCTTATATATTTTTTGAAGAAAAATAAATTATTTAAATTATATTTGTCTCACTATTAATTTATTTTATAATTTATATTTCTATAAAAATAAACTAATAAATAATTAAAATGTAAATATAAAATTATAATGAATACTAATAAATATAAGATTTATGAATAATTATTTAGGGTATACCTATTTAATGGATTAAGTTTAATGTGGTTTTGGGGTTAATGAGTTTACTGATTTATATGTTTACACATTTAGGCCTTTATAGGTTTTATTTAATCAATGAAATAACAAAAAATTTAATTTTATGAATTTTCGTGATTTGCAAATGTTATAACCTTTGAAAATATATAATTTTTTAATAGTTCTAAAATATGAATACAATACTTAGTTATAATAATCTTAATAATTATATTTGATGTATATTTAATATAAAAAATATTATTAATATATATTATTATAATGATCGAAAAATAAATTAATAAACTATTATTAATAAGATAAATATTAATTAAAATATATTTGCAGAATCCAAAATAATTCAAAATCAAAGTAAATTATATCACTAAATAAAATTTTAAATTTTGAAATTTTGTTTATTTTTATAAGCTTATTTTCTTTTTCATAAAAAATAATTTATTTAAATTATATGTCTCACTCATTATTTATTTTGTAATTTAAATTTCTATAAAAATAAACTAAAAAATAATTAAAATGAATATTTAAAATTATAATGAAAACATATAAAAATGAGATTTATTATTTATTATTTAGGTTATATAGGTTTAATTGTTTGATTATTTAGGGGGTTTTGGGGTTTAGGACTCTAGAGATTTAAATGATTAGGCATTTAGTTGTTTATAAGTTTTAATTAAATAATAAAATAATAAAAAAATTATTTTTGTGATTTTTTATCATTTTTGAATGTTATAACCTTTGAAAATATAATAATTTTTAAATTTTTTTCATATATAAATATAATATTTAGTTATAAGAATCTTAATAATTATAAGACATTAAAATTCAATATAAGTAATTTTATTGTTAGATATTATAAAATTGATCAAATAATAAATAAATAAACTATTCTTAATTAGATTAATAGCAATTAAAATATAATTGCAAAACCTATATATAATGATTCAAAATCAAAGTAAAATATATTACTAAATAATAATTTTTTGTTTTTAAATTTTTACTTCTTTTTATATGCTTAGATTTTTTTATTGATTAAAAATAAATTATTAAATTTATAGTTGTCTTACTCATTATTTATTTTATTATTAATATTTCTATAAAAAATAAACTAATAAATAATTAAAATGAATATTTAAAATTATAATGAATACAAATTAAAATGAAATTTATGATTTATTATATGTGGTATGCTGGTTTAATGGTTTGATTATTTAGGAGTTTTGTCATTTAGGAGTTTATCAATTTATGTTTTTAGGCATTTAGTTGTTTATAGGTTTTATTTTTATAATAAAAATTTAAATTTCTTTTTTTAATTTTTTCTGAATTTAAAAGGTTATAACCTTTGAAAATAACATAATTTTCAAAATTTTTTTAAATGTGAATACAATGTAAAATTATATTAATCTTACTAATTATATATCATATAAATTCAATATAAATAATTTTAATGATAGATATTATTATAATGATCAAAAATTAAATTAATAAACTTTTATTAATAATATAAATATTAATAAAATTTATTTACATAACACAAAATGATTCAAAATCAAATCAAAATATATTACTAAATAATAAAATTTAATTTTTAAATTTTTTCTTCTTTTTATAAGCTTATATTTTTTTTATTAAAATAAATTATTTAAATAATATTTGTCTCACTCAAAATTTATTTTGTAATTAATTTATCTAAATAATTAAACTATAAATAAATAAAATGAATATTTAAAATTATAATAAATAGAAATAAAAATGAGATTTATTATTTATTAAGTAGTATATAGCTGTTAAAAGGGTTATGTATTTATGGGTTTTGGCATTTATGAGCTTACTGGTTTAAGTAAGTAAGCATTTAATGATCTATAGGTTTTATTTAAAAAAAGAAATAATAAAAATTTATTTTTATTATTTTTTCTAATTTTTTAAGGTTATAACCTTTGAAAATATAATAATTTTTAAATTTTTTTCAAAATTGAATACAATATTTAGTTATAATAATCATAATATTTATATATGATATAAATTCAATATAAACAATTTTATTGATATATATTCTAATAATTATCCAAAAATAAATTAAAAATCTATTATGAATAAGATTGATATTACTTAAAATATAATATCAAAATCTAAAATGATTCAAAAGCAAAGCAAAATATATTACTAAATAAAAATTATTTGTTTTTAAATTTTTATTATTTTTATAAGCTTATCTATTTTTTGATGAAAAATAATTTTTATAAATTATATTTCTAACTCATAATTTATTTTATAATTAATACATATATACAAATAAAAAACTAACTATCAAAATGATTTTTTTAAATTATATTGAAAACAAATAAAAATGATATTTATTAATTATTATTTAAGTGTATACCGGTTTAAAGGATTTTCTATATAGGGGTATTGGGATTTTGTAGTTTATTGATTTATGTGTTTAGGCATTTAGTGGTGTATAGGTTTTATTTAAACAATGAAATAACAAAAAAATATATTTTTTTTATTTTTTCACAAGTTCAAAGGCTATAATCTTTGAAAATATAAAAATTTTAAAACTTTTTTCAAAAGAGAATACAATATTTAGTTATAATAATTATTAAATTTATATATCATATAAATTAAATATAAACATTTTTATTGATAAATATTCTAATAATGATCAAAAAATAAATTAATAATCTATTATTAATAAGATATATTTCATTTAAATATAATTACAAATATTAAAATGATTCAGAAGCTAAGCAATATATATTACTATATAATAATTTTTTGTTTTGAAATTTGTTTTTAAAAATTTATCTATATTTTTTTTGATGAAAAATAATTTATATAAATATTATTTGTTTAACTCATAATTTATTTTTAATTAATATTCATATAAAAATATACAAATAAATAATTAAAATGTATATTTAAAATTATAATTAAAAAAATCAGATTTATTATTTATTATTTTGGGTATTCCTGTCTAATTTAAATTAGATCTGTCTAACTAATAATAAATTTTGTTATTTATATTTCTAAAAAAATAAACTGATAAATAATTAAAATAAAAATTTAAAATTAAACTGAATAAAAATTAAAATGAAATATATTATTTATTATTAATGTATACCAGTTTAATTGTTTAAGTATTTAAAAGTTTTGTCATTTAGGAGTTTAGTGGTTTATAGGTTTTATTCAAACAATAAAATAAAAAAAAATTTGTAATTTCTTTTCATTTTCATAGGTCATAACCTTTGATAATATAATAATATTTAACATTTTTTGAAATGTGGATATAATATTTAGTTATAATAATGGTAATTATTATATATCTTATAAATTCAATATAAACAATTTTATTGATAGATATTATAATAATGATCAAAAATTAAATTGATAAACTATTAATAATAAGATAAATATAATTAAAAAATATTTACAAAACCCAAATTGATTCAAAATTAAAGTAAAAAATATTACTTAATAATAATTTTTAATTTTTAAATTTTTACTTATTTTATAAGCGTAAATACTTTTATTGATTAAAAATAAATTATTTAAATTATATTTCTCGCACTCATAATTTAATTTGTAATAAATATTTCTATAGAAATAAACTAATAAATAATTAAAATAAATATTTAAAATTATAATAAATAAAAATAAAAATTAGATTTTTTAATTATTAAGTCGTAAATAGCAGTTTAATGGTTTATGTATTTAGGCATTACGAGGTTTAGGAGTTTACTGATTTAACAGTGTATGGATTTAGTGGTTATATGTTTTATTTAAAAAATAAATAAATATAAAATTTTTTTTTATTATTTTTTGATATTTTCAAATGTTATATCTTTTGAAAATATAATAATTTTTAAATTTTTTCAAAAGTGAATTCAATATTTTGTTATAATAATCATTATATTTATATTTCATATAAATTCAATATAAATAATTTTATTGATACATATTCTAATAATGATCAAAAAATAAATTAATAATCTATTATTAATAAGATATATATCAACTAAATTATAATTACAAAACCCAAAATGATTCATAAGGAAAGCAAAATATATTACTATATAATAAATTTTTGTTTTGAAATTTTTTCTTCTTTTTAGAATTTTATCTATATTTTTTGATGAAAAATAATTTATATAAATTATATTTGTCTATCTCATAATTTATATTGTAATTAATATTTAATAAAAATAAACAAATAAATAATTAAAATGAATATTTTAAATTATAATCAAAAAAATAATATTGAGATTTATTATTTATTATTTATTATTTATTATTTAGGGTTTACCAGTTTAAAAAAATTATCTATTTAGGGTTTTCGAGATTTCAAAGTTATTGACTTATGTATTTAGACATTTAGTAGGTAATAGGATTTATTTAAAATATGAAATAACAAAAAAAATATTTTTGATATTTTCTCAAATTTTCAAAGGTTATAACCATTGAAAATGTGAATACAATATTTAGTAATAAGAAGCATTATAATTATATATAATATAAACTAAATATAAAAAATTTTATTGATAGGTATGATATTAATTATCAAAAAATAAATTAATATGCTATTATTAATATGATAGATATAAATTAAAATATAATTGGAAAACATACAATTATTCAAATTCAAAGTAAAATTTTTTACCAAATGATAATTTTTGTTTTTTAGTTTTTCCTTCTTTTTATAAGCTTATATATTTTTTTTGATGAAAAATAAATTATTTAAATTATATCTGTTTCACTAATAATTTATTTTGTAATTAATATGAAAACTTAATAATTTTTAAATTTTTTGAAAATGTGAAAATATTATTCTGTTATAATAATCTAAATAATTATATATTATGTAAATTCAATATAAATAATTTTTTTATAGATATTATGATGACGATAATAAAATAAATTAATAAACTTTTATTAATAAGATAGATATTAAAGAAAATTTATTTGCAAAACCTAAAATGATTCAAAATCAAAGTAAAATATATTAATAAGATAGATATTAAATAAAACTATTATTAATAAGATAAAATATACAGGTTTAAAAGATTATATATTTAGCAGTTTTGGTATTTAAGAATTTAGTGATTTAAGTGTTTAGGAATTTAGTAGTTTATAGGTTTTATTTAAAAAATAAAATAACAAAAATTTTTTTTTGCTATTTGTTCTCATTTTTAAAGGATCATATTGATAATCTTAATAACCTTAGAAACTATAACAATTTTTAAATTTTTTTTAAATGTGAATACTATATTTAATTATGATAATCTTAATAATTATATATCATGTAAAATTAATATAAACAATTATATTGATATATATTATAATAATGATCATACAAAAGATTAATAAATAATTATTAATAAGATAAATATAGTTTAAAATATATTTACAAAACCTAAAATGATTCAAATCAAAGTGAAATATTTTACTAAATAATAATTTTAAATTTTTGTATTATTTATAAGCTTATATATTTTTTGATGAAAAATAAATTATTTAAATTATATTTGGATCACTATTAATTTATTTTTTAAATTATATTTCTATAAAAATAAACTAATAAATAATTAAAATGTATATATAAAATTATAATGAATACTAATAAAAATGAGATTTATGATTAATTATTTAGGGTATAACGATTTAATTGTTTATGTTTATTATTCTTTTGGGGTTAATTAGTTTATTGATTTATATGTTTACACATTTAGATGTTTATAGGTTTTATTTAATCAATGAAATAACAACAAATTTATTTTTATGAATTTTCGTGATTTTCAAAGTTTATAACCTTTGAAAATATAATAATTTTTTAATAGTTCTAAAATATGAATACAATACTTACTTATAATAATCTTAATAATTATATTTGATGTAAATTCAATATAAAAAATTTTATTAATATATATTATTTTGATGATCAAAAAATAAATTAATAAACTATTATTAATAAGATAGATATTAATTAAAATATATTTGAAGAACCCAAAATAATTCAAAATCAAAGTAAATTATATTACTAAATGAAATTTTAAATTTTTGAAATTTTGTTAATTTTTATAATCTTATATTTTTTTTCATGAAAAATAATTTATTTAAATTATATATGTCTCATCATTATTTATTTTGTAATTAATATTTCTATAAAAATAAACTAAAAAATAATTAAAATGAATATATAAAATTATAATGAATACAAATAAAAATGAGATTTATTATTTGTTATTTAGGTTATATAGGTTTAATGTTTTAAGTATTTAGTGGGTTTTGGGTTTTAAGAGTCTAGAGATTTAAATGTTTAGGCATTTAGTGGTTTATAAGTTTTATTTAAATAATAAAATAATAAAAAAATTATTTTTGTGATTTTTTATCATTTTTGAAGGTTATAACCTTTGAAAATATAATAATTTTTAAATTTTTTTCAAATGTAGATATAAAATTTAGTTATAATAATCATAATAATTATAAGACATTTAAATTCAATATAAGTAATTTTATTGTTAGATATTATAAAATTTATCAAATAATAAATTAATAAACTATTCTTAATATGATTGATAGCAATTAAAATATAATCGCAAAACCTAAATATAATGATTCAAAATCAAAGTAAAATATATTACTAAATAATAATTTTTTGTTTTTAATTCTTACTTCTTTTTATATGCTTACATTTTTTTTGATTAAAAATAAATTATTAAAATTATAGTTGTCTTGCTCATTATTTATTTTGTAATCAATATTTCTATAAAAAATAAACTAATAAATAATTAAAATGAAAAATTCAAATTATTATGAATACAAATTAAAATGATATTTATATTTTATTATATGTGGTATACCAATTTGATAGTTTGATTATTTTAGAGTTTTTCGTTTAGGATTTTATCAATTTATGTTTTGAGGTATTTAGTGGTTTATAGGTTTTATTTATATAATAAAATAAAAAAAAAATTTAATTTTTTTGATTTTCAAAGGTTATAACCTTTAAAAATAAAATAATTATTAAAATTTTTTGAAATGTGAATACTATGTATAATTATATTAATCTTACTAATTATATATCATAAAAATACAGTATAAATAATTTTAATGATAGATATTATAATAATGATCAAAAATTAAATTAATAAACTATTATTAATATAATAAATATTAATTAAAATATATTTACATAACACAAAATGATTCAAAATCAAATCAAAATATATTACTAAATAATAATATTTAAATAATTATTTAAAATTCAAAATCAAAATATATAAATTTGTCCTTCTTTTTATAAGCTTATATTTTTTTTGTTTAAAAATAAATTATTTAAATAATATTTGTCTTACTCGTAATTTATTTTGTAATTAATTTTTCTAAATAATTAAACTATAAATAATTAAAATGAATATTTACAATTATAATAAATAAAAATAAAATTGAGATTTATTATTTATTTAGTAGCATATAGATGTTAAAATGTTTATGTATTTAGAGGTTTTGGGGTTTATGAGCATACTAATTTAAGTAAGTAAGCATTTAATGGTCTATAGGTTTTATTTAAAAAATAAAAAAAATAAAAATTTATTTTTATTATTTTTTGTCATTTTTAAGATTATAACCTTTAAAAATATAATAATTTTTAAATTTTTTTCAAAAGTGAATACAATATTTATTTATAATAATCATAATAATTATATATCATATAAATTCAATATAAATAATTTTATTGATAGATATTCTAATAATTATCAAAAAATAAATTCAAAATATATTATGAATAAGATTGATATTACTTAAAATATAATATCAAAAACTAAAATGATTCAAAGTCAAAGCAAAATATATTACTAAATATTAATTATTTATTTTTAAATTTTTATTCTTTTTATAAGCTTTTCAATTTTTTGATGAAAAATAATTTTTATTAATTATATTTTTTACTCATAATTTATTTTATAATTAATACATATATAAAAATAAAAAACTAAACAATCAAAATGAAATTTTTAAATTATAATGAAAACAAATAAAAATTAAATTTATTAATTATTATTTAGGGTATACTAATTTAAAGGGTATCTATATATGGGTATCAGGATTTTGTACTTTAGTGATTTAAATGCTTTGGCATTTAGAGGTGTGTAGGTTTTATTTAAACAATAGAATAACAAATGAAAAATATTTTTTTTATTTTTTCACATTTTCAAAGGTTATAACCTTTTAAAATATAATAATTTTAAAATTTTTTTCAAAAGTGAATACATTATTTAGTTATAATAATCATTATATTTATATATCATATAAATTCAATATAAACATTTTTAATGATAAATATTCTAATAATGATGAAAAAATAACTTAATAATTTATTATTAAAAAGATAGATATCAATTAAAATATATTTACAAAACCTAAAATGATTCAGAAGCAAAACAAAATATATTACTATACAAAAATATTTTTGTTTTGAAATTTTTTTACTTTTAAAAGGTTTATCTATAAATTTTTTATGAAAAATAATTTATATAAATTATATTTGTGTAACTCATAAATATTTTTGTATTTAATATTTATATAAAAATAAATAATTAAATTATTAAAATGTATATTTAAAATTATAATTAAAAAAATCAGATTTATTATTTATTATTTTGGCTATTCCTGTCTAATTTAAATTAGATCTGTCTTATTAATAATTTATTTTGTATATAATATTTCTATAAAAATAAACTGAAAATTAAATAAAATAAAATTTAAAATTATTAATTACTAATAATTAATATGATATTTATGATTTATTATTAATGCATACTAGTTTAATAGTTTAAGTATTTAGAGGTTTTGTCTTTTAGGAGTTTAGTGATTGAGGTTTTTAGGCATTTAGTGGTTTATAGGTTATATTTAATCAATAAAATAACAAAAAAAATTATTTGTAATTTTTTCTCATTTCAATAGGTTATAACCTTTGAAAATATAATAATATTTAAAATTTTTTGATATGTGAATACAATATTTAGTTATAATAATATTAGTAATAATATATGATATAAATTCAATATAAATAATTATATTGATAGATATTATAATAATGATCAAAAATTAAATTAATAAACTACGAATAATAAGATATATATGAATTAAAAAATATTTAGAAAACCCGAATTGATTCAAAATTAAAGTAAAATATATTACTAGATAATTATTTTTAATTTTTAATTTTTAAATTTTTACTTCTTATATAAGCGTATATATTTTTTTTGATTAAAAATAAATTATTTAAATTATATTTGTCGCACTCATAATTTATTTTATAATAAATATTTTTATAAAAATAAACTAATTAATAATTAAAATGAATATTTAAAACTATAATAAATTGATATTAAAATTAGATTTATTAATTATTATGTATAATATAGTAGTTTAATAGTTTATGTATTTAGGTATTACAGGGTTTAGGTGTCTAATGATTGAATTGTGTATGCATTTAGTGGTTTATAGGTTTTATTTAAAAAATAAAATAACTAAACAATTATTTTTTGATATTTTCAAAGGTTATAACCTTTGAAAATATAATAATTTTTAAATTTTTTTCAAAAGTTAATTCAATATTTAGTTATAATAATCATTATATTTATATATCATATAAATTCAACATAAACAATTTTAGTGATATATATTCTAATAATGATCAAAAAATAAATTAATAATCTATTATTAATAAGATTGATATCAATTAAAATATAATTACAAAACATAAAATGATTCATAAGCAAAGCAAAATATATTACTATATAATAATTTTTTGTTTTCAATTTTTTTTATTTTAAAAAGTTTCACTATATTTTTTTGATTAAAAATAATTTACATAAATTATATTTGTCAAACTCATAATTTATTTTTTAATTAATATTTATATAAAAACAAAAAATTAATAATTAAAATGAATATTAAAAATTATAATGAAAAAAAATGAGATTTATTATTTATTATTTATTTTTTAGGGTATACCAGTTTAATTTAAGTTATATCTGTCTAACTAATAATTTATTTTGTAATTAATATTTCTATAAAAATAAACTGATAAATAATTAAAAATATTCTGAATAATTAATATAATTTATTTTGTTCCTCTCTCAACTCTAGAATGATTGCTAAAGCTCTAACCATTATAATAGGAGCTTTTACTTTATCTCTATTATATCTCATCATATTTGATGTTGAATCACTGGGCTATCAAAGGTAATTTGACTCATGTACGCTAACAGACTAAACCAAAGTTGTACCCCTATGTGTTGAAATAACTAGTTGTTGAGGATGCTATATATATTGAATATTGTAATTTCTTCTAAATTATATCTCATGCACACACTCAAAGCACTTTTTTTAAAACATAGTTCACCTCTAAAAAAATAACCACCTTGTAGCCTATTAGAACAAACTGCCCCCAGGGCAGTTTGAGCAGGGCAAGAAGTATGGGCTCTCTTTCAATCAAGAATCAAAAAATTTATTTATTAGCATTTCTAAGCCCTTTTTTATATCCTCATGGATATGAAAAGTATCATTTCTTTTGTTTATATTAAATGAGTTATGTATACAAGCTCACAATACCCAAAAAGTTGTAAATGAATCATATTCAAATGTATAAAAGGTTTTGATCATTGCTCAAAATATTAGTCTTGCATATTGACACTTGAGGTCACAAATCAAAGGAAAATGCCATTGTGATATTTCCAATCCCAAGAATTTTAGCTATAGAAAGTTTTAAAGAGTAGTACTCGAGCTTTAAATATTTTTAGGGTCATGACTTTTGCTCTTGAGGAATGTCCAAAGTCACAATCATTCCTAGTGCAATGACTTTGCAATATAAAGATAAAATGCACAAGCTATGGTCATATCCAATACTGTGACCCAGTATTATAGTGATTAAATATGTATTCATGATCATTCTTAGTGTCATAACAATATGTTCAAAAGAGAGACACAAGTTATGGCATTTTCTCATCGATATGATTTTGTGTTCTAGAGACAAAATATACAATCATGACCATTGCTAATGCTAGAATAATCTAAAGCAAGAAAGAGACTGAATCCATAACTCACCCCTTTAGTCATGACTTTGTGTTACATATACAAAAAGATAAATCCGTGACATTCCTAAAAGTTGTGAATTTCAATTTAAATTTAACACTTAGTCATTTGAATATAAAAGTGCAAAACATGAGATTTAGGATTTAGGGTTTATGGATTAGGGTTATAGTTTATGGTTTAAGGTTTACTATTTAAAGTTTAGGGTTTATAATTTTTTTTTTGTTTTTTTTTGGAAAATACACACTTTATTTATCATTTAGGCACACAACTTACAATAGACTAAAAAGATGACTAATTTAGGCCAGCCCACCAAATCCTATGCACCTTAATCATTTTATATATAAAATACATAAAAAAACATAATGCCTAATAAATCCAAGCATACGAATACAACTAAAATCTATTGGAATTCTTGGACTTCATAGTTGGCATTGAGTAATTATGCGCACTTCATTATTTCCATTTGGATTTGTCCAAGCCTTTTTGAGGAACATGAATGATGCACCATATTAAAACTATGAAAATATAAGATTGTGCATGTGTGTGACATGCATCATCAAATGTTTGCCTATGTCATTGCTATGCAATGGAATACATGTAAAACTGAATACCCATAAATCCACAAGTCCATATCTACGATAGTTTGTCAATTCATTCTCACCTCTGAATTCCACATTCTTTTGCTCCAATGATCCTCAAAAGAGTATCTCTTGGGTTAGAATGATTCCTCCTCGAGGTCCAAGAAGTGGCTGTATGTTGCACCGACAAAATATAAAAAAATATGCATGCATCGGTGTGCATGTGTGATGAGGTTCATCTTATAGTCTAATTATCTACGCGTACAACCAAGCTAGAATACAAGTAAAATTACAAATTGCTATAAAGATGTGTCTTATGCTCCCAGGAGTCTAGCATTGCCTAATGTGTATTTACAAAATGCATTAGTGGGCCCCACTTACTCATTGGTCCAGTTGCCCTCATTGCATGCTACATAGAAAACACACAAGATTGTGTGTGTGAGTATGTCATGATCCATCTCTACAAGTCCATGGTGCATACAAAGTCCAAAATACAAATAAGACTATAAACATAAACTACAAGTTTGAATCTTTCGCTCTAGTGTGGCTGGTCTGGAGTCCATTGCTTAGTGGCCCTGCTTGGTGATGCTTCGGATTTTGCTAGCTCTCCAATTAATCATGGATTACCCGCTACTCCTGTTGGGCGACGGTTGGATGGCCCTCTATGCTGCCTGATAGGGCTAGTGGGACCCACTCTTAGCTACTTCTAGGTTTACTCCCAACCACTTTGCTCGGTCTCATCAGTTGTTTTAATGTTATCATCCCGGCTTGCTAGTGGGGCCCTCTACAAGCTGGTGGTCCATACTTTTGGCTGCTTCCAGGACTTGCTAGCCCCTCTAAATGATACACCAAAATGGACAAGAATATGTGCACGTGTGTACTGTGGTCCATCGCTATGTGTGTGTGTTGTAGTAGTATCAGGGTTTAGGAGTTTAGTAATTTAAGTATTTAGGTATTTTGTTGTTTATAGGTTTTATTTAAATAATTAAATAACAAAAAAATTATTTTTATGATTTTTTCTCATTTTTAAGGTTATAACCATCGAAAATATTATAATTTTTAATTTTTTTTTCAAATGTTAATACAATATTTAGTTATAATAATCATAAAAATTAAATTTCATATAAATTTAATATAAATAATTTTATTGATCGATATTATAATAATGATCATAAAATAGATTAATAACCTATTATTAATAAGATAGATATTAATTAAAATATATTTGCAAAACATAAAACGATTCAAAATCAAAGTAAAATATATTACTAAAAAATAATTTTTTATTTTTAAATTTTTGATTCTTTTTACAAGATTATAAATTTTTTTGATGAAGATAAATTATATAAATTATATTTGTCTCATTCATAATTTTAGTTTACAATTAATATTTCTATAAAAATAAACTAATAAATAATTAAAATGAATATTAAAATTATAATGAATACAAATAAAAATGAGATTTATGATTAATTATTTAGGGTATACCGGTTTAATGGTTTAAGTATTTAGAAGTTTAGGAGTTTAGTGATATAAGTATTTTGGCATTTAGTAGTTGATATGTTTTATTTAAATAATTAAACAAAAAAATTATTTTTCAGTTTTTTTATCAATTTTGTAGGTTACCTTTATAAATTTAATAATTTTTAAATTTTTTTCAAATGTGAATATAATATTTAATTATAATAAACTTAATAATTATATATCATGTAAATTAAAAATAAACAATTTTATTGATAGATATTAATAAACTAAATATAAATATAAATATAATAATGATCAAAAAATAAATTAATAAACTATTATATATTGATAGATATTTATATATTATTTATAAATACTTAAACCTTTAAAGATGCTTTAAATGTTTAAGTATTTAAGGGTTTTGGGGTTTAGGAGTTTAATGATTTAAGAGTTTAGGCATTTAGTAGTTGATAGGTTTTATATAAATAATTAAATAACAAAAAATTTATTTTTGTGATTTTATCTCATTTTCAAAGATGATAACCGTTAAAAATAAAATACTTTTTAAATTATTTTCAATAACTAAATATAATATTTAGTTATAATAATCTTAATAATTATATATCATGTAAATTCAATATTAATAATTTTATTGATAAATATTCTAATAATGATGAAAAAATAAATTAATAATCTATTATTAATAAGATAGATATCAATTAAAATATAATTACAAAACGAAAATGATTCAGAAGCAAAGAAAAATATATTACTATATAATAATTTTTTGTTTTTAAAATTTTTTTTCTTTTAAAAAGTTTATCTATAATTTTTTAATGAAAAATAATTTAAAAAAATTATTTTAACCTATGAGACAAATCTGGATCTTCAAAAAAAAATCTCTGAACTATGGGAAGGGACTGGAGATTTGTAATCCCAATCGCGTCTCGTCCCAAGAGCACCCCTAGCATTTAGTGGTTTATAGGTTTTATTTAAAAAATAAAATAACAAAATATGTATTTTTATTATTTTTTGATATATTCAAAGGTTATAACCTTTGAAAATATAATAATTTTTAAATTTTTTTCAAATGTGAATATAATATTTAGTTATACTAATAATTATATTTATATATTATATAAATTCAAAATAAACAATTTTATTGATAAATATTCTAATAATTAAAAAAAATAAATTAATAATTTATTAATAATATTATAGATATTATTTAAAATATAATTACAAAACTTAAAATGATTCAGAAGCAAATAAAAATATATTACTATTTAATAATTTTTTGTTTTTGAATTTTTTTTTCTTTTAATAAGTTTATCTATATTTATTTTGATGAAAAATAATTAATATAAATTATATTTGTCAAACTTATAATTTATTTTGTAATTAATATTTATATATATATAAAACAAATAAATAATTAAAATGAATATTTAAAATTATAATAAAAAAATGAGATTTATTATTTATTATTTAGGGATATCGGTTTAATTTAAATTAGATCTGTCTCACTAATAATTTATTTTGTAATTAATATTTCTATAAAAATAAACTTATAAATAATTAAAATAAAAATTTAAAATTATACTAAATAAAAATTAAAATGAGATTTAAGAGTTTTTATTAATGTATACCAGTTTAATAGTTTAAGTATTTAGAGGTTTTGTCGTTAGAAGTTTAGCGATTTATGTTTTTAGGGTTTTAGTAGTTTATAGGTTTTATATAAAATAATAAAATAACAAAAAAAGTTTCTATAATTTGTTTTCAGTTTCATAGGTTATAACATTTGAAAATATAATAATATTTACAATTTTTTGAAATGTGAATACAATATTTAGTTATAATAATATTAATAATTATATATCATATAAATTCAATATAAACATTTTTATGGAAAAATATTCTAATAATGATCAAAAAATAGAGTAATAATATATAATTAATAAGATAGATATCAATTAAAATATAATTAAAAAACCTATAATGATTCAGAAGCAAAGCAAAATATATTACTATATAATAATTTTTTGTTTTGAAAATTTTTTTTCTTTTAAAAAGTTTATCTATATTTTTTTGATGAAAAATAATTTATATAAATTATATTTGTGTAACTCTTAATTTATTTTGTTATTAATATTTATATAAAAATAAACAAATAAATTTTAAAATGAATATTTAAAATTATAATGAAATAAAATGATATTTATTCTTTATTATTTAGGGTATACCAGTTTAATTTAAATTATATCTAGCTAACTAATAATTTATTTTGTAATTAATATTTCTAAAAAAATAAACTGTTAAATAATTAAAATAAAAATTTAAAATTATACTGAATAAAAATTAAAATGAGATTTATGAATTATTATTAATGTATACCAATTTAATGGTTTAAGTATTTAGAGGTTTTGTCATTCAGAAGTTTAGTGAATTATGTTCTTAGGCATTTAGTGGTTTATAGGTTTTATTTAAATAATTAAAAAACAAAAAAATTATTTTTGATATTTTTTTAACATTTTCAAAGGCTATAATATTTGAAAATATAATAATTTTTAAATTTTTTCAAATGTAAATATAATATTAAGTTATAATAATCTTAATAATTATAAGTCATTTAAATTCAATATAAATAATTACATTGCTAGATTTTATAATAATGATCAAAAAAATTTAATATACTATTATTAATAAGATAGATATTATTTAAAATATATTTGCAAGATCTAAATTTATTCAAAATCAAAGTAAAATATATTACTAAATAATAATTTGTTTTAATGTTTTTCTTTTTTTATACGTTTATATTTTTGTTTTTAAAATAAATTATTTAAATTATATTTGTTTAACTCATAATTTATTTTGTAATTTATAATTCTATAATAATAAACTACTAAATAATTAAAATAAATATTTAAAATTATACTGAATAGAAATAAAATTGAGATTTATTATTTATTATTCAGGATATATCGGTTTAATGGTTTAAGTATTTAGATGTTTTGTGGTTTATGAGTTTAGTGATTTAATTCTTTAGACCTCTAGTGAATTATATTTTTTTTAAAGAATGAAAAACCAAAAAATTCAATTTTTTGGGTTTTTTTAATTTTTGAAATTTGTAACCTTTGAAAATATAATAATATTTAATTTTTTTTAAATGTGAATATAATTTTTAGTTATAATAATCTTAATAATTATATATATTATAAACTAAATATAAATAATTTTATTGATAGATATTATAATAATGATCAAAAAATAAATTAATAAACTTGTATTTATAATAATGATATAAATTAAAATATAATTATATAATCAAAAATGATTCAAAATCAAATTAAGATATATTATTAAATAATAATTTTTTATTTTTAAAATTTTTCCTCTTTTTATAAGCATATATATTTTTTTGATGAAAAATATATTATTTAAATTATATCTGTCTAACTACTAATTTATTTTGTAATTAATATTTCTATAAAAATAAACTGATAAATAATTAAAATGAATTTTTAAAATTATAATGAATACTAATAAAAATGAGAATTATGATTTATTATTTAGGCTATACAAATTTAATTTTTTGAGTATTTATGAACTACGGGGATTAGGAGTTTAGCCATTTTAGTTTTTAGACATTTAGTGGTTTATAGGTTTTATTTAAAGAATAAAAAAAGTATATTTGTTATTTTTTCTCATTTTTGAAGGTTATAACCTTTGATAATATAATAATTTTTAATTTTTTTTTGAAAAGTGAATACAATATGAAGTTAATAATCATAATAATTAAATATCATATAAATTCAATATAAATTATTTTATTGGTATATATTATAATAATGATCATAAAAAATAATAAACAATTATTAATAAGATAAATATTGTTTAAAATATATTTGCAAAACCTAAAATGATTCAAAATCAAAGTGAAATATTTTACTAAATATTAATTTTAAATTTTTAAAATTTTAAATTTTTGTATCCATTTATATGCTTATATATTTTTTGATGAAAAATAAATTTTTTAAATTATATTTGTCTTACTAATAATTTATATTTTAATTTAAATTCCTATAAAAATAAACTAATAAATAATTAAGATGTATATTTAAAATTATAATGAATACTAATAAAAATGAGAATTATTATTTAGTATATATTGTATACCGGTTTAATGGTTAAATTATTTAGGGGTTTTGTTGTTTAGTAGTTTAGCAATTTATTTTTTTAGGCTTTTAGTGGTTTATAGGTTTTATTTATATAATAAAAATAAAAAAAAAATTTGATTTTTTCTGATTTTCAAAGGTATAATCTTTGAAAAGAAAATAATTTTTGAAATTTTTTGAAATGTGAATACCATATATAATTATATTAATCTTACTAATTATATATCATATAAATTAAAATTTAAATAATTTTAATGATAGATATTATAATAATGATCAAAGATTAAATTAACAAACTATTATTAAAAATCTAAATATTAATTAAAATATATTTACTTAACACAAAATGATTCAAAAACAAATAAAAATATATTACTAAATAATAATATTTAATTTTTAAATTTTTATATCTTTTTACAAGCTTATATTTTTTTATGATTAAAAATAAATTAGTAAAATAATATCTCTCACTCGAAATTTATTTTGTAATTAATTTTTCTAAAAATTAAAATATAAATAATTAAAATGAATATTTAAAATTATAATAAATAGAAATAAAAATGAGATTTATTATTTATTATGTAGTATACAGTTGTTATAAGGTTTATGTATTTAGGGGATTCGGGTTTTATGAGCTACTGATTTAAGTAAGTAAACATTTAGTGGTCTATAGGTTTTATTTAAAAAAGAAATAACAAAAAATTTATTTTTTTTATTCTTTCTCATTTTGTAAGATTAAAACCTTTGAAAATATAATAATTTTAAATTTTTTTCAAAAGTAAATACAATATTTATTTATAATAATCATAATAATTATATATCATATAAATTCAATATAAACAATTGTATTCATAGATATTTTAATAATTATCAAAAAATAAATTAAAAATCTATTATGAATAAGATTGATATTACTTAAAATATAATATCTAAGCCTAAAATGATTCAAAAGCAAAGCAAAATATATTACTTAATAATAATTTTTTGTTTTTAAATTTTTATTCTTTTTATAAGCTTATCTATTTTTTGATAAAAAATAATTTTTATAAATTATATTTTTAACTCATAATTTATTTTTTAATTATAATATATTTATAAATAAAAAACATAACAACAAAATGAATTTTTTAAATTATAATGAAAACAAATAAAAATGAGATTTATTAATTATTATTTAGGGTATACCGGATTAAAGGATTATCTATATAGAGGTATCGGAATTTTGTAGTATAGTGATTAATGTGTTTAGGCATTTAGTGATTTATAGGTTTTATTTAAACAATGAAATAACAAAAAAAAATATTTTTTTTATTTTTTCACATGTTGAAAGGTTATATTCTTTGAAAATATAAAAATTTTAAAACTTTTTTCAAAAGTGAATACAATATTTAGTTATAATAATTATTAAATTTATATATCATATAAATTCAATAAAAACATTTTATTGATAATTATTCTAATAATGATCAAAAAATAAATTAATAATCTATTATAAGTAAGTTAGATTTTAATTAAAATATAATTGCAAAACCTAAAATGATTGAGAAATAAAGCAAAATATAATATCATATAATATTTTTTTTGTTTTTAATTTTTTTATTCTTTTATTAAGTTTATCTATATTTTTTTGTTGAAAAATAATTTATATAAATTATATTTGTATAACTTATAATTTATTTTGTAGTTAATATTTATATAAAAATATACAAATAAATAATTAAAATGAATATTTAAAATTATAATAAAAAAAATAAAAAATGATATTTATTATTTATAATTTAGGAAATACATGTTTAAAAAATTTATCTATTTAGGGTTTTCGAGATTTAGAAGTTATTGATTTAAGTATTTAGGCATTTAATGGTTTATAGGTTTTATTCAAACAATGAAATAACAAAAAATTTATTTTTGATATTTTTCAAATTTTCAAAGGTTATAACATTTGAAAATATAATAATTTAAAAATTTTTTAAAAATGTGAAGACAATATTTAGTAATAATAAATATTATAACTATATATAATATAAACTAAATATAAACAATTTTATTGATAGATATTATATCAATTATCAAAAAAAAATTAATAAACTATTATTAATATGATAGATATAAATTAAAATATAATTAAAAAACCTTAAATGATTCAAAATCAAAGTAAAATTCAATACTAAATAATAATTTTTTTTTATTTTTTGCATCATTTTATAAGCATATATGTTTTTTTTATGAAAAATATATTATTTAAATTATATTTGTTTCACTCATAATTTATTTTGTAATTAATATTTCTATAAAGTATTTAAATTATATTAAGGTTTACGAGTTTAAAGGATTAGGTATTTAGTGGCTTCGGGGTTTAGTAGTTTAGATATTTATGTATTTAGGCATTTAATGGTTTATAAGTTTTATTTACACAATGATATAACAAAAAATTTATTTTTGTTATTTTTTCTCATTTTTGAAGGTTATAAACTTTGAAAATATAACAATTTTTAAATTCTTTTTATATGTGAATACTATATTTAGTTATGATAATCTTAATAATTATATATCATGTAAATTCAATATAAACAATTATATTGATATAATTTTTTTATTAATGATCAAAAAATAAATTAATAAACTATTATTAATAAGATAGATATTATTTTAAATATATTTGCAAAACGTAAATATATTCAAAATCAAAGTAAAATATATTACAAAATAATACTTTCTTTGATGTTTTGCTTCCTTTTATATGTTTATATTTTTTTTATTAAAAGTAAATTATTTAAATTATATTTGTCTTCCTCATAATTTATTTTTAATTTATAATTCAATAAAAATAAACTAATAAATAATTAAAATGAATATTAAAAATTATAATGAATACAAATAAAATAGAGATTTATTATTTATTATTTAGGATATACAAGTTTAATGGTTTAAGTATTTAGCTGTTTTGGGGTTTAGTGATTTACGTGTTTTGGACTATAGTGATTTATAGTTTTTATTTAAAGAATAAAAAAATCAAAAATTTAATTTTTTGATTTTTTTTTTAATTTTTGAAGGTTATAACCTTTGAAAATATAATAATTTTTAATCTTTTTAAATGTGAATATATCATTCAGTAATAATAAATTTAATAATTATATATAATGTAAACTCAATATAAATAATTTTATTAATAGATATTATAATAATGATCAATAAAATATTAATAAACTATTATTAATAAGAATGATATTAATTAAAATATAATTGCAAAATCTAAAATAATTCAAAATAAAAATAAAATATATTACTATAATTTAATAAATTTTTGTTTTTAAAATGTTACCTCTTTTTATAAGGATATATTTTTTTTTGATGAAAAATAAATTATTTAAATTAGATCTGTCTCACTAATAATTTATTTCGTAATTAATATACTATAAAAATAAACTGATGAATAATTAAAATAAAAATTTAAAATTATACTTAATAAAAATTAAATTGAGATTTATGATTTTTTATAAATGTACACCTGTTTAAAGGTTTAACTATTTAGAGGTTTTGTCATTTAGGAGTTTAGCAATTTATGTTTTTAGGCATTTAGTAGTTTATAGGTTTTATTTAAACAATAAAATAACAAAAAAAATTGTAATTTTTTCTCATTTTCATAGGTTATAACCTTTGAAAATATAATAATATTTATATTTTTTGAAATGTGAATACAAAATTTATTTATAATAATATTAATAATTATATATCATATAAATTCAATATAAACAATTTTATTGATAGATAATATAATTATGATCAAAATTTAAATTAATAAACTATTAATAAAAAGATTGATATTAATTAAAAAAAATTTACGAAACCCAAATTGATTCAAAATTAAAGTAAAATATATACCTGGATAATAATTTTAAATTTTTAAATTTTTACTTCTTTTATAAGCATATATTTTTTTTGATTAAAAATAAATTAATTAAAATATATATATAGCTCTCATAATTTAATTTGTAATAAATATTTCTATAAAATAAAACTAATAAATAATTAAAATGAATATTTAAAATTATAATAAATAGAAAAAAAAAACTAGATTTATTAATGATTAAGTAGTATATAGCGGTTTAATTGTTTATTTATTTAGGCATTATGAGGTTTAAAAGTTTATTGATTTAACTGTGTATGCATTTAGTGGTTTATAGGTTTTATTAAAAAAATAAAATAATAAAAATTTATTTTTATTATTTTTTGATATTTTCAAAGGTTATAACCTTTGAAAATATAATAATTTTAAATTTTTTTTAAATGTGAATACAATATTTAGTTATAATAATCATTATATTTATATATCATATAAATTCAATATAAACAATTTTATTGATAAATATTCTAATAATGATCAAAAAATAAATTAATAATCTATTATTAATAAGATAGTTATCAATTAAAATATAATTACAAAACCTAAAATGATTTAGAAGAAAAGCAAAAAATATTACTATATAATAATTTTTTGATTTGAAATTTTTTTTTCTTTTAAAAAGTTTATCAATAATTTTTTGAATGAAATATAATTTATATAAATTATATTTGTATAACTCAATTTATTTTGTAATTAATATTTACATATAAATAAACAAATACATAATTAAAATGAGATTTATTATTTATTATTTAGGTATACCGGTCAAATTTAAATTAGATCTGTCTCACTAATAATTTATTTTGTTATTTATATTTCTATAAAATAAATTGATAAATAATTAAAATAAAAATTTAAAATTATACTGAATAAAAATTAAAATGAGATTTATGATTTATTATTAATGTATACCAGTTTAATGATTTAAGTATTTAGAGGTTTTGTCGTTAGGAGTTTAGTGATTTATGTTTTTAGGCTTTTAGTGGTTTATAGGTTTTTTTTAAAAAATAAAATAACAACAAAAATTTCTATAATTTTTTATCATTTTCATAGGTTATAACATTTGAAAATATAATAATATTTAAAAATTTTTGAAATTTTAATACAATATTTTGTTATAATAATATTAATAATTATATATCAATAAATTTAATATAAATAATTTTATTGATAGATATTATAATAATGATCAAAATTAAATTTATAAACTATTAATATTAAGATAAATATTAATTAAAAAATATTTACAAAAGGAAATTGATTCAAAATTAATGTAACTTATATTACTTAATAATAATTTTTAATTTTTATATTTATACTTCTTTTATAAGCGTATATTTTTATTAGATAAATAATATATTATTTAAATTATATTTGTCTCACTCATAATTTATTTTGATATAAATATTTCTAAATAAATACACTGATAAATAATTAAAATGAATATTTAAAAATATAATAAATATCAATAAAAAATAGATTTATTAATTATTAAGTAGTATTTAGCGGTTTAATGGTTTATGTATTTAGGCATTACGGGGTTTAGGAGTTTACTGATTTAACTTTATGTGTGTTTAGTAGGGCTGCTCATGGGACTCGGAGATTCACGACCCGATGCGAAGTTTTGTCCTGAAAGAATCGGGACCGAGAATAATCTATTGACGTTGACTTTTCTCGTCCCATTCTGTCATATATTTTTTTTTGGGATGGTTCTGAATCTTTAGCAATATCCATCCCGAGAACTATCCCGTACTAAAAAACATATACTATAACCATATATATATATATATATATATATATATATATATATATATATATATAACATGAAGATTCCACCAATTTCGCTACAGCCCATCCAATTCCGACGCACGTATTGATGTTCCGACGAGTTCCAGGCCACCTCATGCCGTTCCAGCCATGTTCAGTTAGGTCCAGCCCTTGTCCATCGCACTTCTGGTTGCCTCCACCATGTCTCAGATGCCACCTGCCTTTTGATTTTTTTTTGACGAGAATTGAGTGATTAATTATTATTATTATGTGTCTCAGTCATTTTGTTGAGTATTTGTTGTGGTGTTGTGTTTGGGCCGAATGAGTGGGCTGAATGTGTTACAGTCAATTTTGTAGAGCTTGCTTGTTTCAAATATTTATATGTATTTAAGCTAAACATATCATATTAATTAATGGCAATGCAGATGGCACAATCCAGCAGTAAATAAAAATACAATAAATTGAAGATGATCACATCTCAAATGATGAAAGTACTAGTAAATCCAATCATCAGCCTTTCACGAACCCTTCTATTGTTATGGCAGGTTCTTCAATTCCAATTGTAAAAGAAAGTCAAGGTACATCTGAACCTCAAGCTCATAAAAAGTATAAGTCTACTATTTCGGAAACTTATGAGATATTAGTTGATTCAGAGGGAAATGAAACTGGTAGGGCAGCTTGTAAATATTGTAGGAAAGAATACTTGGCAAAGAGTGATCAAGCTACTTCGGGTTTTTGGAAATACTTGAGAAAGGCTTGTAAAAAATTTCCACACAAAAAAAGAATTAATAGAAGCTCACAAAGGTAAAGACAATCACAATCTTTGTTGAGTTTCAATAAAGGTACTAGTTCACAGGATAACAAATTAACTTGTTGGCAATTTGATCAATAACTAGTTAGGGAGGCTTTGGTGAAAATGATGATAAAAGATGAATTTCCTTTTATTTTTGTTGAGAGGGATGAGTTTAAAGAGTTTTGTGAAGTTAGTGTGCCTCAATTTAAAATTCCATCTAGGCACTCTATATTGAGAGATTATTTTTCTTTGTTTGTGAAAATAATAAGAAATTATTTGATAGCATATCATCACATTATTGTAGAGTTTCATTGATTACAGACACATGGACTAGCATTGAAAATATTTCTTATATATATTTGACTGTTCATTCCATTGATTCTCAATGGAATATGCATAAAAGGCGTTTGAACTTTTGTGTAATTAAAAGTCATTCTGGAGTTTATATTAGAAATGCTATTGAGTTTTGCATGAATGAATGGAGTTTGAGAAAGTAGATGTGCTTTACTGTTGACAATGCATCAAATAATGATGTTGCAGTTGAACAATTGAAAAAAAGGCTTGTGAAGAAAAGTGTTGTACCTTTGAGAGGCAAGAATTTTCATATGAGATGTTGTGCTCATATCCTAAACTTAATTGTCATAGATGGCATTGCAGTAGAAAGGTTGCTATTCAAAAAATTAGAGGTGTGGTGAAATATGTGAGGAGCAATCCTAAAAGATTATATATGTTTTAGTTATGTGTTGAAGAAGCAAACTTCACATATGGATCATCATTGAAATTAGATTGTCCTACAAGATGGAATTCAACTTATTTGATGCTACAAACTGATATAAAATATCAAAAAAATTTGATAAGTTGGAGGACAAAGACAAAAGGTATTTGAAGGAGTTTGGTTCAACCGTTCCAACTGAGAGATACTGAAGAAATGCCAAAATTTTCTCTCATTTCTTGAAAACCTTTTACGATGTAACTTGTAAAATATTATGCTTTTTGTAGAGATACATTGGTGTCTGAAATGGCTATGAAAATGAGGCATAAATTCAACAAATATTGGGTTTCTCTTTAGTAAACAAATATTATGCTTTTTGTAGCAGTAGTGTTGGATCCTAGATATAAGCTCAAATATCTCAAGGTTAATTACACTTAGCATTATGGTGAGGAATTGGCTAAAAATTTGTTGAAAAACGTTATAAATGCTTTGAATGGGAAGATGGATGATTATAAAGATTTAAATGAAGATGAATAAAAAAAAGATGATTTCTCTTCTATTGTGTTGAAGAAAAATGATGATTTCTTTGATGGTAGTGATACTTATTTGATGATTTTTTTTGTTGAATTGGAGAAAGAACAAGAAGTTGCAGCTTTGGAAGAGTTGGATAGGTACATGGAAGACAATCTTGAAAAAAATAGAATTGATTTTGATCTTCTAAAATGGTGGAAGGTAAATGAGGTTAGGTATCCTTCATTGGCAAATGTAGCAAGGGATGTATTTTCTATCCAATCATCTACCGTGGCCTACGAATCTACATTTAGCATTGGGGGGAGAACTTTAGATAAATTTAGGAGTTCTTTAACACCTATTACAGCTGAAGTTCTCATATGTCTACAAGATTGGCTGAGAAGCTCATACAAACCTATTGAAATTGAAGAATTAGTTCAAGACCTTGATGATAATGAATCAAGTTAGCATACAAATCTTGCAAATTTTAATTTCACTTTTACTTATTTTATTCATTTAATTTAATAAAAATATTGTTAAATTACAATTTTCAGAAGGGTCTCAAGATCCAAATATTCTTCCAACTATAGTTAGCCAACTAAATTTGGAATGGGTGTATTAAATTTTATAAGGTAATATTTTGTTTTTTTATTACTCTTTCATCTTTGAAATTTATGTCTACATGATTAACATGTTTTCATCTTTGGTTGTCCTTCTACCGTGGAGGAATAAAAGGGAGGAGTTGTAGAAGAGAATATTAAGTAGGTTTGGATTTTCGTTGCTGTTCCAGGATGAACCTTTGAATTGATTATTATCATGGTTGTTATTAGTTGTATTTTTTTTATTATATTAAGCTGCCTAATTTTAGCAATATCTTAAGTAGTAATTGATGATATCAATGTTTGTGGTCATCTTTTGCTATTCCTTAATAATTTAAGTAATTATTTAAAAAATATAATATTGCTATTATGGTTAACTTTCGCTCGGCTGAACAAAGCCAACTTGTTAAAAAACAAAGAACAAAATTAAGCATATAACTCGGTCCTGTTCTATTTAATATTTCTATTCTTTTCTCCACATCAATGCTTTTTACTAGGTAATGGAACTCGTTTGTGGTATTCAGCCTATTTGACAAAACAAAATTGGCCCAATTTGAGTTGAAAGATACATAACTAAGGAAAGATAAATGGTACAACAAAAAGTTTCGACATGAACTAACTTCTCCAGTTTGAAGAAATTAAATAAAAAAAAATGGCCGAACTCCGTTCCATCCCGGAACCATTTTCTCCTACCCAAAACTCTTGATCTCCGTTCCGTCCCAATATCTTCTACCTATGGGACGGGTCTGGATCTTCAAAAAAAAAATCTCTGAACTGTGGAAAGGGAGTGGAGATTTGTAATGTCCATCCCATCCCGTCCTATCAGCACCCCTAGCATTTAGTGGTTTATAGGTTTTATTTAAAAAATAAAATAACAAAAAATTTAATAGAACCTTTGAAACTATTACAATTTTTAATTTTTTTTTAAATGTGAATGCTATATTTAGTTATGATAATCTTAATAATTATATATGATATAAATTCAATATAAATAATTATATTGATAAAATTATAGTAATGATTATACAAAAGATTAATAAACAATTATTAATAAGATAAATATTGTTTAAAATATATTTACAAAACCTAAAATGATTCAAAATCAAAGTGAAATATTTTACTAAATATTAATTTTAAATTTTTAAATTTTTGTATCCATTTATAAGCTTATATATTTTTTGATGAAAAATAAATTATTTAAATTATATTTGTCTAACTATTAATTTATTTTTTAATTTATATTTCTATAAAAATAAACTAATAAATAATTAAAATGTATATATAAAATTATAATGAATACTAATAAAAATGAGATTTATTATTTATTATTTAGGGTATACCTATTTAATGGTTAAGTTTATTGTGGTTTTGGGGTTAATGAGTTTATTAATTTATATGTTTACACATTTAGGTTTTATTTATTGATTTATAGGTTTTATTTAATCAATGAAATAACAAAAAGTTTATTTTTATGAATTTTCGTGATTTTCAAAGGTTATAACCTTTGAAAATATAATAAATTTGCAATAGTTTTAAAATATAAATACAATACTTAGTTATAATAATCTTAAGAATTATATTTGTTGTAAATTCAATATAAAAAAATTTATTAATATATATTATTATAATCATCAAAAAATAAAATAATAAACTATTATTAATAAGATACATATTAATTAAAATATATTTGCAGAAAACAAAATAATTCAATATCTAAGTAAATTATATTACTAAATAAAATTTTAAATTTTGAAATTTTGTTTATTTTTTATAAGCTTATTTTTTTTCATAAAAAATAATTTATTTAAATTATGTCTCACTCATTATTTTATTTGTAATTAATATTTCTATAAAAATAAACTAAAAAATAATTAGAATGAATATTTAAAATTATAATGAATAAAAATAAAATTGAGATTTATTATTTATTATTTAGGTTATATAGGATTAATGGTTTAAGTATTTAAGGGGTTTTGGGGTTTAGGACCCTAGAGATTTAAATGTTTAGGCATTTAGTGGTTTTTAAGTTTTATTTAAATAATAAAATAAAAAAAATTTTAATTTTGTTATTTTTATTATTTTTGAAGGTTATAACCTTTGAAAATATAAAAATTTTTAAATTTTTTTCAAATGTAAATATAATATTTAGTTATAATAATCTTAATAATTATAAGACATTTAAATTCAATATAAGTAATTTTATAGTTAGATATTATAAAATGTATCAAATAATAAATTAATAAACTATTCTTAATAAGATTGATAGCAATTAAAATATAATTGCAAAACTTATATATAATGATTCAAAATCAAAGTAAAATATTTTACTAAATAATAATTTTTTTGTTTTGAAATTTTTAATTCTTTTTATAAGTTTATTTATTTTTGGAGTAAAAATAAATTATTAAAATTATAGTTGTCTCGCTCATTATTCATTTTATAATTAATATTTCTATAAAAAATAAACTAATAAATAATTAAAATGAATATTTAAAATTATAATGAATACAAATTAAAATGAGATTTATGATTTATTATATGTGGTATCCTAGTTTAATGGTTTGATTATTTAGGAGTTTTGTCATTTAGGAGTTTATCAATTTATGTTTTTAGGTATTTAGTGGTTTATATGGTTTATTTATATAAAAAAAATATATATTTTTTTTAGATTTTTTCAGATTTTCAAAAGTTATAACCATTAAAAATAAAATTATGTTTAAAATTTTTTGAAATGTGAATACTATGTATAATTATATTAATCTTACTAATTATATATCATATAAATTCAATATAAACAATTTTAATGATAGATATTATAATAATGATCAAAAATTAAATTAATAAACTATTATTAATAATATAAATATTAATTAAAAAATATTTACATAACACAAAACGAATCAAAATCAAATCAAAATATATTACTAAATAATAATATTTAATTTTTAAATTTTTTCTTCTTTTTATAAGCTTATATTTTTTTTGTTTAAAAATAAATTATTTAAATAATATTTGTCTCACTCGAAATTTATTTTGTAATTTATTTTTCTAAAAAATTAAACTATAAATAATTAAATGAATATTTAAAATTATAATAATTAGAAAAAAATGAGATTTATTATTTATTAAGTAGTTTATAGATGTTAAAATCTTTATGTATTTAGGGGTTTCGGGGTTTATTAGATTACTAATTTAATTAAGTAAGCATTTAATGGTCTATAGGTTTTATTTAAAAAATAAAATAACTTAAAATTTATTTTATTATTTTTTCTCATTTTTTAAGATTATAACCTTTGAAACTATAATAGTTTTTAACTTTTTTTCAAAAGTGAATACAATATTTATTTATAATAATCATAATAATTATATATCTTATAAATTCAATATAAACAATTTTATTGATAGATATTCTAATAATTATCAAAAAATAAATTCAAAATCTATTAAGAATGAGATTGATATTACTTAAAATATAATATCAAAACCTTATATGATTCAAAATCAAAGCAAAATATAATAATAAATAATAATATTTTGTTTTTAAATTTTTATTCTTTTTATAAGATTATTAATTTTTTGATTAAAAATTATTTTTATAAATTATATTTTTAACTCATAATTTTTTTATAATTAATACATATATACAAATAAAAAACTAAACAATCAAAATGAATTTTTAAAATTTTAATGAAAACAAATAAAATTAAAATTTATAATTATTATTTAGGGTATACAGAATTAAAGGGTTATCTATATAGAGGTATCGAGATTTTTTAGTTTAGTGATTTAAATGCTTAGGAATTTAGTGGTGTATATGTTTTATTTAAACAATAGAATACCAAAGAAAGAATATTTTTTTATTTTTTCACATTTTCAAAGGTTTTAACCTTTGAAAATATAATAATTTTAAAATTTTTTTCAAAAGTGAATACAATATTTAGTAATAATAATCATTATATTTATATATAATATAAATTCAATATATACATTTTTATTGATAAATATTCTAATAATGATGAAAAAATAACTTAATAATCTAATATTAATAAGATTGATAACAATTAAAATATAATTACAAAACCAAAAATGATTCAGAAGCAATGCAAAATATATTACTTTATAAATATTTTTTGTTTTGAAATTTTTTTTTCTTTTAAAAAGTTTATCTATAATTTTTTGATGAAAAATAATTTACATAAATTGTATTTCTGTAACTCATAAATAATTTTGTAATTAATATTTATATAAAAATAAACAAATAAATAATTAAAAATATATTTAAAATTATAATTAAAAATAATGAGATTTATTATTTATTATTTATTATTTAGGGTATACCGATCTAATTTAAATTAAATCTGTCTTAATAATAATTTAATTTTGTAATTAATATTTCTATAAAAATATATTGGAAAATTCATTAAAATAAAAATTTAAAATTATACTGGATAAAAATTAAAATGATATTTATGATTTATTATTAATGTATACGAGTTTAAGGGTTTAAGTATTTACAGGTTTTGTCTTTTAGGAGTTTAGCGATTTGGGTTTTTAGGCATATAGTGGTTTATTGGTTTTATTTAATCAATAAAATAACAAAAAAAAATTATGAAATTTTTTATCTTTTTCATAGGTTATAACCTTTGAAAATATAATAATATTTAAAATTTTTTGAAATGTAAATATAATATTTAGTTATAATAATATTAATAATTATATATGATATAAATTCAATATACATAATTTTATTGATAGAAATTATATTAATGATCTAAGATTAAATTAATAAACTATTAATAATAAGATAGATATTAATTAAAAAATATTTACAAAACCCAAATTGATTCAAAATTAATGTAAATTTATTACTAGATAATAATTTTAATTTTTAAATTTTTACTATTTTTATAAGCGTATATATTTTTTTCATTAAAAATAAATTATTTTAATTATATTTGTCGCATTCATAATTTATTTTATAAATTATATTTCTATATAAATAAACTAATAAATAATTAATATGAATATATAAAGTATAATAAATAGAAATTAAAATTAGATTTATTAATTATTATGTATTATATAGTAGTTTAATGGTTTATGTATTTAGGTATTACGGGGTTTAGGTTTTTAGTGATTTAATTGTGTATGTATTTAGTGGTTTTTGTGTTTTATTTAAAAAAATAAAATAACAAAACATATATTTTTATTATTTTTTGATATTTTCAAAGGTTATAACCTTTGAAAATATAATAATTTTTAAATTTTTTTCAAAAGTGAATTCAATATTTAGTTATAATAATCATTATATTTATATATCATATTTAATCATAAACAATTTTAGTGATAAATATTCTAATAATTATCTAAAAATAAATTAATAATCTATTATTAATAAGATAGATATAAATTAAAATATAATTACAAAACATAAAATTATTCATAAGTAAAGCAAAATATATTACTATATAATAATTTTTTGTTTTGAAATGTTTCTTTATTTTAAAAAGTTTATCTATATTTTTTTTATTAAAAATAATTTACATAAATTATATTTGTCTAACTCATAATTTATTTTTTAATTAATATTTAAATAAAAATAAAAAATTAATAATAAAAATGAATATTTAATATTATAATGAAAAAAAAATGAAATTTATTATTTATTATTTAGGGTATACCTGTTTAATTTAAGTTATATTTGTCTCACTAATAATTTATTTTGTAATTAATATTTCTATTAAAATAAACTGATAAATAATTAAAATAAAAATTTTAAATTATCCTAAATAAAAATTAAAATGATATTTATGATTTATTATTAATATATACTAGTTTAATGGTTTAAGTATTTTTAGATTTTGTCTTTTAGGTGTTAAGTGATTTAAGTTTTTAGGCATTTAGTGATTTATAGTTTTTATTTAAACAATAAAATAACAAAAAAAATTGTAATTTTTTGTCATTTTCAAAAGTTATAACCTTTGAAATTTTAATAATATTTAAAATTTTTAGAAATTTGAATACAATATTTAGTTATAATAATTTTAATAATTCTATATGATATAAAATAAATATAAACAATTTTATTGATAAATATTATAATAATGCTCAAAAATTAAATTAATAAACTATTTATAATAAGATAGATATTAATTAAAAAATAGTTACAAAACCCAAATTGATTCAAAATTAAAGTAAAATATATTAGTTGATAATAATTTTTAATTTTTAATAATAATTCTTTTATACTTCTTTTAAAAGCGTATATATATTTTTTGATTAAAAATAAATTATTTAAATTATATATGTCGCACTCATAATTTATTTTGTTATAAAAATTTCTATAAAAATAAACTAATAAATAATTAAAATGAATATTTAAAATAATAATAAATTGAAATAAAAATTAAATTTATTAATTTTTAAGTAGTATATAGCAGTTTAAGGGTTTATGTATTTTGGCATTATGGGGTTTAGGAGTTTACTGATATAACTATGTATGCATTTAGTGGTTTATAGGTTTTATTTAAAAAATAAAATAACAAAAAATTTATTTTTATTATTTTTTCATATTTCCAAAGGTTCTAACCTTTGTAAAAATAATACTTTTTAAATTTTTTTCAAAAGTGAATTCAATATTTAGTTATAATAATCATTATATTATATATCATATAAATTCAAAATAAATAATTTTATTGATAAATATTTTAATAATGATCAAAAAATAAATTAATAAACAATTATTAATAAGATAGATATTAATTAAAATATAATTACAAAATCAAAAATGATTCAGAAGGAGAGCAAAATATATTACTATATAATAAATTTTAGTTTTTAAATTTTTTATTCTTTTTATAAATTTATCTATATTTTTCGATGAAAAATAATTTATATAAATTATATTTGTCTAACTTATAATTTATTTTGTAATTAATATTTATATAAAAATAAATAAATAAATAATTAAAATGAATATTTAAAATTATAATGAAAAAAATAAAATAGAGATTTATTATTTAATTATTTAGGGTTACCGGTTTAAAGGATTATTATTTATTATTAGGGTTTTAGAGATTTATGAGTTTATGATTAGGTGGTTTGAATTTAGTAGCTATAGGTTTCATTTAACAATGAAATATTAAAAAAAAAATTTTTAATTTTTTTCACATTTTCAAAGGTTATAACCTTTGAAAATATAATAATTTTGAAATTTTTTCAAAGTAATTCATATTTAGTTATAATAATCATTATTTTTAAATCTCATATAAATTCAATCTAATAATTTTATTGATAAATATTCTAATAATGATCAACAAATAACTTAATAATCGATTATTAATAAGATAGATTCTCAATTAAATATTAATTACCAAAACCAATAATGATTTCAAAAGCAAAGACATTATATTATTATATAAAAATTTTTTGTTGTTAATTTTTTTCATTTAATAAGGTATTATTATTTTTTGATAAAATATAATTTATATAAATTATAATTGTCTAACTCATAATTTATTTTGTAATTAATATTTATATATAAATAAACAAATAAATAATTAAAATGAATATTTAAAATTATAATGATAAAATAAAAATGAGATTTATTGTTGATTATTTAGGATATATCTGATTAAAAAAATTATCTATTTAGGGTTTTCAAGATTTAAAGATCTTCAATTAATTATTTAGGCATTTAGTGATTTATAGTTTTATTTAAACAATGAAATAACAAATAAATTATATTTGATATTTTTCCAAATTTTCAAAGATTATAACCTTTTAAAATAAAATAATTTTAAAATTCTTTAAAAATGTGAATACAATATTTTGTAATAATTATTATTATAAATATATAATATAAACTAAATATAAACAATTTTATTGATAGATATTTTATCAATTATCAAAAAATAAATTAAAAAACTATTATTAATATAAGATATAAATTAAATTTAATTACAAAAAATAAAATGATTAAAAATCAAAGTAAATTTATTACTAAATAATAATTTTCCTTTTTTAGTTTTTGACTCATTTGATAAGATTATATTTTTTTTTGATAAAAAATAAATTATTTAAATTATATTTGTTTCACTCATAATTTATTTTGTGATTAATATTTCAATAAATTATTTAAATTATATTTAAGCTTTACGAGTTTAAAGGTTTAAGTATTTAGGGACTTAGGGGTTTAGGAGTTTAGAGATTTATGTATTTAGGTATTTAATGGTTTATAAGTTTTATTTAATAATTTTTAATTTTTTTTTAAATTTGAATACTATATTTAGTTTTGATAATATTAATAATATTATTTCATATAAATACAATATTAACAATTATATTGATAGATATTATATTAATGATCAAAAAATAAATTACAAAACTATTATAAAAAGATAGATATTTATATATATTATATTTGCAAAACCTAAATTTTTTCAAAATCAAAGTAAAATAAATTACAAAATAATAATGTTTTTGATGTCTTGCTTATTTTTATAAGTATATATTAAATGTTCTTAAAAGTATATTATTTAAATTATATTTATCTTCCTCATAATATATTTTGTAATTTATAATTCTATAAAATAGACTACAAAATAATTAAAATGAATATTTAAAATTATAATGAATACAAATAAAAGTGAGATTTATTATTTATTATTCAGGATATACAATTTTAATGGTTTTGGGATTAGGTGTTTTTGGGGTTTAGTGATTTAAGTGTTTATGCCTTTAGTGATTTATAGTTTTTTTTAAAGACCGAAAAAACAAAAAATTAATTTTTTGTTTTTTTCTTTTAATTTTTGAAGGTTATAACCTTTATAAATATAATAATTTTTTTAATTTTTTAAATGTGAATATAATATTTAGTTATAATAATCTTAATAATTATATATAATGTAAACTCAATATAAATAAATTTATTATAGATTTTATAATAATGATCAATAAATAATATAACTATTATTAAAAAGAATGATATAAATTAAAATATAAATGCAAAATCTAAATGATACAAAATCAAAATAAAATATTTTTATTAAATAATAAATTTTGTTTTTAAAATTGTGCCTATTTTTATAGCTTATTTTTTTTTTGATGAATATAAATTATTTAAATTATATCTGTCTCACTAATAATTTTTATTTGTAATTAATATTTCTATAAAAATAAACCGATAAATAATTAAAATAAAAATTTAAAATTATACTTAATGAAAATTAAAATGAGATTAATGATTTATTATTAATGTATACCAGTTTAATGGTTTTGACATTTAGGAGTTTAGAGATTTATGTTTTAGGCATTTAGTGGTTTATAGGTTTTATATAAACAATGAATAACAAAAAATTTCTATTGATATTTTTTCACATTTTCATATGTTATAACATTTGAAAATATAATAATTTTTA
>JAREIK010003684.1:48582-74887 GCA_029783825.1 Sapria himalayana
TGATATCTATCTTATTAATAATTGTTTATTAATTTATTTTTTAAATTATTAGAATATTTATCAATAAAATTGTTTATATTGAATTTATATGATATATAAATATATGATTATTATAATTAAATATTGAATTCACTTTTTAAAAAATTTAAAAATTATTATATTTCCAAAGGTTATAACCTTTGGAAATATGAAAAAAAATATAAAAATAAATTTTTTGTTATTTTATTTTTAAATAAAACCTATAAGACCACTAAATGCATAACACAGTTATATGAGAAACTCCTAAACCAAGTAATGCCTAAAATACATAAACAATTAAACCATTATATATTACTTTAATAATTAATAAATATAATTTTTATTTCAATTTATTATTATTTTAAATATTCATTTTAATTATTTATTAGTTTATATTTATACAAATTTTTATTACAAAATAAATTATCAGTGTGACACATATAATTTAAATAATTTATTTTTAATCAAAAAAAATATATACACTTTTAAAAGAAGTATAAAAGTGGTATTTTTAAAAATTAAAAATTATTATCAACTAATATGTTTTACTTTAACTTTGAATCAATTTGGGGTTTGTAAATATTTTTTGATTAATATCTATCTTATTATAAATAGTTTAATAATTTAATATTTGATCTTTATTATAATATCTATCAATAAAGTTATTTATATTTATTTTATATGATATAGAATTATTAAAATTATTATAATTAAATATTGTATTCAAATTTCAAAAAATTTTAAATATTATTAAATTTTTAAAGGTTATAACATTTGAAAATGACAAAAAATTACAATTTTTTTTGTTATTTTTTGTTTAAATAAACCATATAAATCACTAAATGCCCAAAAACATAAATCGCTTAACCCCTAAACGACATAAACTCAAAATACTTAAACTATTAAATTGGTATACATTAATAATAAATCATAAATCTCATTTTAATTTTTATTCAGTATAATTTTAAATTTTTATTTTAATTATTTATCAGTTTATTTTTATAGAAATATTAATTACAAAATAAATTATTAGTGAGACAGATATAACTTAAATTAAATCGGAATACCCTAAATAATAAATAATAAATCTCATTTTATTTATTATAATTTTTAATATTCATTTTAATTATTAATTTTTTATTTTTATATAAATATTAATTAAAAAATAAATTATGAGATAGACAAATATAATTTATGTAAATTATTTTTAATCAAAAAATATAAATAAACTTTTTAAAATAAAAAAAATTTCAAAATAAAAAATTATTATATAGTAATATATTTTGCTTTGCTTATGAATCATTTTATGTTTTGTAATTATATTTTAATTGATATTCATCTTATTAATAAAAGATTATTAATTTATTTTTTGATCATTATTATAATATTTATCACTAAAGTTGTTTATGTTGAATTTATATGATATATAAATATAATGATTATTATAACTAAATATTGAATTCACTTTTGAAAAAAATTTAAAAATTATTATATTTTCAAAGGTTATAACCTTTGAAAATATCAAAAAATAATAAAAATAAATGTTTTGTTATTTTATTTTTTAAATAAAACCTATAAACCACTAAATGCATACACAATTAAATCAGTAAACACCTAAACCCCGTTTTACCTAAATACATAAACCATTAAACTACTATAAAATACATAATAATAATTAAATCTAATTTTAATATATATTTATTATAGTTTTAAATATTCATTTTAATATTTAATTAGTTTATTTTATAAAAATATTTATTATAAAATAAATTATGAGTGTGACAAATATAATTTAAATAATTATTTTTAATCAAAAAAAAATATTACGCTAATATAAGAAGTAAAAATTTAAAAATTAAAATTATTATCCAGTAATATATTTTACTTTAATTTCGAATCAATTTGGGTTTTGTAAATATTTTTAATTAAAATATATCTTATTATTAGTAGTTTATTAATTAATTTTTGATTATTATTATAATATCTATCAATAAAATTATTTATATTGAATTTATATCATATATTATTACTAATATTATTATAATTAAATATTGTATTCACATTTCAAAAAATTTTAAATATTATTATATTTTCAAAGGTTATAACCTATGAAAATGACAAAAAATTACTAATTTTTTTTGTTATTTTATTATTTAAATAAAACCTATAAAACACAAAATGCCTAAAAACATAAATCGCTAAACTCCTAAACGACAAAACTTTTAAATACTTAACTATTAAATTGGTATACATTAATAATAAATCATAAATCTCACTTTAATTTTTATTAAGTGTAATTTTAAATTTTTATTTTCATTATTTTTCAGTTTATTTTTATAGAAATGTTAATTACAAAATAAATTATTAGTGAGACATATCTATTTTAAATAATTTATTTTTTATCAAAAAAAATATATATGCTTATAAAAAGTGGCAAAATTTTAAAAACAAAAATTTATTATTTCGTAATATATTTTATTTTGATTTTGAATCATTTTAGTTTTTGCAATTATATTTTAATTTATATTATTTTTATTAATAATAGTTTATTAATTATTTATTGATCATTATTATAATATCTATTAATAAAATTATTTATATTGAGTTTACATTATAAATAATAATTAAGAATATTATAACTAAATATTATATTAACATTAAAAAAAATAAAATTTATTATATTTTCGAAGGTTATAACCTTGGAAAATTAAAAAAAAATCAAAAAATTTAATTTTTTTATTCTATAAATAAAAACTATAAATAACTAAAGTCCTAACCACTTAAATCACTAAACCCCAAAACTCCTAAATACTTAAACCATTAAACTAGTATATCCTAAATAATAAATAATAAATCTCAATTTTATTAGTATTCATTATAATTTTAAATATTCATTTTAATTATGTATTAGTTTATTTTTATAGAATTATAAATTAAAAATAAATTTTGTGGAAGTAAAATATAATTTAACTAATTTACTTTTAATAACAAATAATATAAACTTATAAAAAGAAGCAAAACATCAAAAAAATTATTAATTACTATTATATTTTACTTTGATTTTGAATAAATTTATGTTTTGCAAATATATTTTTAAAAATATCTATCTTATTAATAATAGTTTATTAATTTATTTTTTGATCATTAATATAATATCTATCAATATAATTATTTATATTGAATTAACCTGATATATAATTATTAAGATTATCATAACTAATTATAGTATTCACATATAAAAAAATTTAAAAATTGTTATATTTTCAAAGGTTATAACATTCAAAAATGAGATAAAATAACAAAAATAATTTTTTGTTATATCATTGTTTAAATAAAACTTATAAACCATTAAATGACTAAATACATAAATCTCTAAACTCCTAAACAATGAAGCCCCTAAATACCTAAACCTTTAAACTCATAAACCTTAAATATAATTTAAATAATTTATAGAAATATTAATTACAAAATAAATTATGAGTGATAAATATAATTCAAATAATATATTTTTCAACAAAAAAATATATAAGCTTATAAAATGATGCAAAAACTAAAAGAAAAGTATTATTTAGTAATAATTTTTACTTTGATTTTGAATCAATTTAGGTTTTTTAATTATTTTTTAATTTATATCTTTCATATTAATAATAGTTTATTAATTTATTTTTTAATAATTGATATAATATTATCAATAAAATTGTTTATATTTAGTTTATATTATATATAGTTATAATAATTATTATTACTAAATATTGTATTCACATTTTTAAAAAAGTTTAAAATTATAATATTTTCAAATGTTATGACATATGAAAATTTTAAAAAATATCAAAAATAATTTTTTGTTATTTCATTGTTTAACTAAAAGCTATAAACCATTAAATGCCTAAATACTTAAATCAATAACTTCTAAATCTCGAAAACCCTAAATAGATAAATTTTTTAAACAGGTATATCCTAAATTATAAATAATAAATCTTATTTTTATTTTTTTCATTTTAATTTTAAATATTCATTTTAATTTTTTATTAGTTTATTTTTATATAAATATTAAATACAAAATAAATTATAAGTTAGAAAAATATAATTTATATAAATTATTTTACAATAAAAAAATATAGATAACCTTATTAATAGAAAAAAAATATTAAAAACAAAAAGTTATTATATAGTAATATATTTTACTTTGTTTCTGAATTAATTTAGGTTTTGTAATTATATTTTAGTTGATATCTAACTTATTAATAATAAATTATTAATTTATTTTTTGATCAATATTAGAATATTTATCAATAAAAATATTTATATTTAATATATATGATATATAAATTTAATATTAATTATAACTAAATATTGTATTCACTTTTGAAAAAAATTTTAAAATTATTATATTTTCAAAGATTATAACCTTTGAACCTGTGAAAAAATGAAAAAAATAATTTTTTTATTATTTTATTATTTAAATAAAACCTATAAATCACTAAATGCCTAAACACTTAAATCACTAAACTACAAAATCCCGATACCCCTATATAGATAATCGTTTAAACGAGTATCCCCTAAATAATAATTAATAAATCTCATTTTTATTTGTTTTCATTTTAATTTAAAAAATTCATTTTGATTGTTTAGTTTTTTATTTATATATATATATTAATTATAAACTAAATTATGAACTAAAAATATAATTTATAAAAATTATTTTTCATCAAAAAATAGAGAAGCTTATAAAAAGAATAAAAACTTAAAAAAAATTATTATTAAGTAATATATTTTTCTTTGCTTTTGAATCAATTTAGGTTTTGATATTATATTTTAAGTAATATCAATTTTATCCATAATAAATTTTTAATTTATTTTTTGATAATTATTAGAATATCTATCAATAAAATTGTTTATATTGAATTTATATGATATATAATTTTTATGATTATTATAAATAAATATTTATTCACTTTTGAAAAACATTTAAAACTTATTATATTTTCAAAGGTTATAATCTTTGAAAATATCAAAAAATAATAAAAATAATTTTTTTTATTTTTTTTCTTAAATAAAACCTATAAACCACTAAATGCATACATAGTTAAAACAGTAAACTCCTAAACTTCGTAATGCCTAAATACATATATCATTAAACTGCTATTTACTACTTAAAAATTAATAAATCTAATTTTTATTTCTATTTATTATAATTTTAAATATTCATTTTAATTATTTATTAGTTTATTTTTATTGAAATATTTATTACAAAATAAAGTATGAGTGCAACAAATATAATTTAATTAATTTTTTAATAAAAAAAATATACGGTTCTAAAAGAAATAAAAATTTAAAAAAATTAAAAATTATTATCCAGTAATATATTTTACTTTAATTTTGAATCAATTTTGGTTTTGTAAATATTTTTTAATTAATATCTATCTTTTTATTAATATTTTATTAATTTAATTTTTGATCATTATTATATTGTCTATCACAAAAATTGTTTATATTGAATTCATATGATATATAATTATTAATATTATTATAACTAAATATTGTATTCACATTTCAAAAAATTGTAAATATTATTATATTTTCAAATGTTAACCTATAAAAAAATTGTATCGCTAAACTCCTAACGACAAAACCTCTAAATACTTAAACTATTAAATTGGTATGCATTAATAATAAATCTAAAATCTCATTTTAATTTTTATTCAGTATAATTTTAAATTTTTATTTTAATTATTTATCAGTTTATTTTTTATAGAAATATTAATTATAAAATAATTTATTAGTGAGACGGATCTAATTTAAATTAAACCGGTATCCCTAAATAATAAATAATAAAAAATAAAATCTCAAATTTTTTTATTATAATTTTAAATATTAATTTTAATTATTTATTTGTTTATTTATATATAAATATTAATTACAAAATAAATTATGAGTTAAACAAATATAATTTATATAAATTATTTTTCATCAAAAAAATATAGATAAACTTATTAAAAGAAAAAAAAATTCAAAAACAAAAAATTATTATATAGTAATATATTTTTCTTTGCTTATGAATCATTTTATATTTTGTAATTATATTTTAATTAATATCTATCTTATTATTAATGGATTATTAAATTATTTTTTGATTATTATTAGAATACTTATCAATAAAATCGTTTATATTGAATTTATATAATATATAAATATAATGATTAGTATAACTAAATATTATATTCACATTTAAAAAAAATTATAAATTATTATATTTTCAAAGGTTATAAGCTTTGAAAATATCAAAAAAAAATAAAAATAAATTTTTTGTTCTTTTATTTTAAAAGAAAACCTATAACCCACTCAATGCTAGAGGTGCTCATGGGACGAGAGTGGATAGGGATTACAAATCTCCAGTCCATTCCCACAGTTCGGAGATTTTTTTTGAAGATCCAGACTCATCTCATATGTTTAAAATATCGAGACATGACAGGACGAAGATTGGGGATGTTGGGTAGGATGAAATGGTTCAGGGACGGAATGGAGTTTGAACATTTTTTTCAATTTATTTTCTTCAAATCTACCAAGTTAGTTCTAGTGGAAACCTTACGTTGTACCATTTATCATTCCTTAGTTATGTATCTTTCAACCTCAAATTGGGCCAATTTTGTTTTGTCAAATTGGCTGAATACCGCAAACAAGTTCCATTACCTTGTCAAAAGCATTGATGTGCAGAAAAGGATAGAAATGTTAAATAGAATGGGACCGAGTTGTGTGCTTAATTTGGTTCATTGTTTTTGCACATGTTGGCTTTGTTGAGTCGAGTGAAAGTTAACCATAATAGCAATACTATATTTTTTAAACAATTACTTAAAATATTAAGGAATAGCTAAAGATGACCACAAACATTGGTAGTAGCAATTACTACTTGAGTAATTTCTAAAATTAGGCATCTTAATATAACAAAAAAATACAACTAATAACAACCATGATAATAATCATTTCAAAGTTGCAACTTCTTGTTCTTTCTCCAATTCATCAAAAAAATCATCAACATAAGTATCACTACCATCAAATAAATCATCATTTCTCTTCAATACAGTTGAAGAGAAATTATCTTCTTTTGATTAATCTTCATTTAAATCTTTATAATCATCTATCATCTCATTTAAATCATTTATAACCTTTTTCACCAAATTTTTTGCCAATTCCTCTCCATAATGCTAAGTGTACTTAACCTTGAGATATTTGAGCTTATATCTAGGATCCAACACTTGCTACAAAAAGCATAATATTTGTTGACTGGAGAGAACCCCAATTTGTTGAATTTATGCCTCATTTTCATACCAATTTCAGACACCATTGTATCTCTACTATTTTCACAAAGCTCAATTTTTTTCAAAATTCGAATAATCTCATGAAAATAAACAAAAGAGGTAGAATATTATGAGCCAAAAAATTTACAAGTTATTTTATAAAAAGTTTTGAAGAAACGAGACAAAACCTTTGGGGTTTGTTCAGTATCTCTCAGTTGGAACGTTTGAACCAAACTCCTTCAAAAACCATTTGTCTTTGTCCTCCAACTTATCAACTTCTTTTTGATATTCTATATCAGTTTGTAAATCAAATAAGTTGAAATTTATCTTGTAGGACAATCTAATTGCAATAAAGATCCATATGTCGAGTTTGCTTCTTCAACACATATCTTAAACATATCTAATCTTTTAGGACTGCTCCTCACATATTTCACCACACCTCTAATTTTTTGAATAGCACCCTCAACTACTGCAATGAAATCTCTGACAATTAAGTTTAGGATATGAGCACAACATCTCATGTGAAAATGCTCGCCTCTCAAAGGTACAAAACTTTTCTTTACAAGCATTTTTTTTCAATTGTTCAGCTGCAACATCATTATTTGATGCATTGTCAACAGTAATGCACATCAACTTTCTCGAACCCTATTCATTCATGCAAAACTCAATAGATTTTCTAATATTAACTCCAGAATGACATTTAATTAGACAAAAGTTCAAAAGCCTTTTATGTATATTCCTTTGAGAATCAATCAAATGAACAGTCAAACATATATAAGACAAATTTTGAATACTAGTCCAAGTGTCGGTAGTCAATGAAACTCTACAACAATGAGATGATATGCTATTAAATAATTTCTTCTTTTCCTTCACAAACAAACAAAAACAATCCCTCAACATAGAGTGCCTAGAATAAATTTTAAATTGAGGCACACTAACTTCACAAAACTCCTTAAACTCATCCCTCTCAACAAAACAAAAGGCAATTCATCTTTTATGATCATTTTCACCAAAGCCTCCCTAACTAGTTGTTGATGAAATTTCCAACAAGTTAATATGTTATCCTCTGAACTAGTACCTTTAGTGAAACTCAACAAAGATTGTGACTTGTCTTTACCTTTGTGAGCTTCTATTAATTTTTTTGTGTGTGGAAATTATCTACAAGTCTCTCTCAAGTATTTCCATAAACCCGAAGTACATTGATTACTTTTTGCCAAGTATTCTTTCCTACGCCGTATACAAGCTGCCCTACTAGTTTCATTTCCCTTTGAAAATACTAATATCTCATAAGTTTCCCAACCAGCAGACTTATACTTTTTATGAGCTTGAGGTTCAGATGTACCTTTTCTTTCTTTTACAATTGGAATTGAAGAACATGTCGTAATAATAGGAGGGTTCGTGAAAGGATGCTGATTGGATTTACCAGTACTTTGATCATTTGAATTATGATCATCTTCAATTTATTATATTTTTCGGTTACCGCTGGATTGTGCCATCTGCATTGCCATTAATTAATATGATATGTTAAGCATAAATACATATAAATATTTCTAACAAGCAAGCTCTACAAAACTGAATGTACCACATTCTGCCCACTCATTCGGCCCAACCACAACACCACAACCAAAACACAACAAAACTGACTGAGACACATAATAATAATAATTAATCACTCAATTCTCGTCAGAAAAACATACCAAAAGGTTGGTGGCATTTGTGACATAGTGGAGGCAACCATAAGTGAGACGGACAAGGGCTGGACCAAACTGAACACAGCTGGAATGGCATGAGGTGGCCTGGAACTCGTCGGAACAGCAATAGGTGCGTTGGAATTGAATGGGTAGTAGCAGAATTGGTGGCATCTTCATGTTATATATATATATATATTCCTGGTTCTAGTATAGGTTTTTTAGGATGGGATGGTTCTCGGGATGAATATTGCTTAAGATCCGGAATCATCCCAAAAGAAAAAATACATGACAGAACGAGACAGGAAAAGTCAAACTCAACGGATTTTCTCAGTCCCAATTCTTTCGGGACAAGACTTTGGGTCGGGTCGCTAATCTCCGAGTCCGATAAGCAGCCCTACTGGGTGCGTATAAAGTTAAATCAGTAAACTCCTAAACCCCATAATGCCTAAATACATAAACCATTAAACCACTAAATAATACTTAATAATTAATAAATCTAATTTTTATTACTATTTATTATATTTTTAAATATTCTTTTTAATTATTTATTAGTGTATTTAATTATAAATATTTATTACAAAATAAATTATGAGTGGGACAAATATAATTTAAATAATATATTATTTATCTAATAAAAATATACGCTTATAAAAGAAGTATAAATTTAAAAATTAAAAATTATTATCAAGTAATATAAGTTACTTTAATTTTGAATCATTTTGGGTTTTGTAAATATTTTTTAATTAAAATATATCTTAATATTAATAGTTTATAAATTTAATTTTTGATCATTATTATAATATCTATCAATAAAATTATTTATATTAAATTTATATGATATATAATTATTAATATTATTATAACAAAATATTGTATTAAAATTTTAAAAAATTTTGAATATTATTATATTTTCAAATGTTATAACCTATGAAAATGATAAAAAATTATTGAAATTTTTTTTGTTATTTTATTTTTTTAAATAAAACCTATAAACCACTAAAAGCCTAAAAATATAAATCGCTAAACTCCTAACGACAAAACCTCTAAATACTTAAATCATTAAACTGGTATACATTAATAATAAATCTAAATCTCATTTTTATTTTTATTCATAATAATTTTAAATTTTTATTTTAATTATTTATCAATTTATTAAATAAAATATTAATTACAAAATAAATTATTAGTGAGACAGATATAATTTAAATTAAACTGGTATCCCTAAATAATAAATAATAAATCTCATTTTTTTTCATTATAATTTTAAATATTCATTTTAATTATTTATTTGATTATTTATATATAAATATTAATTATAAAATAAATTGAGTTGGACAAATATAATTTATATAATTTAATTTTCATCAAAAAAATAATGATAAAATTTTTAAAAGAAAAAAAAATTTCAAAACAAAAAATTATTATATAGTAATATATTTTGCTTTTCTTCTGAATCATTTTAGGTTTTATAATTATATTTTAATTGATATCTATCTTATTAATAATAGATTATTAATTTATTTTTTGATAATTATTAGAATATTTATCAATAAAATTGTTTATACTTAATTTATATGAAATATAAATATAATAATTATTATAACTAAATATTGTATTCACTTTAAAAAAAATTTAAAAATTATTATATTTTCAAAGGTTAACCTTTGAAAATATCAAAAAATAATAAAAATAATTTTTTTATTATTTTATTTTTTTAATAAAACCTATAAACCAAAAAAAGCATACACAGTTAAATCAGTAAACTCTTAAACCTCATAATGCCTAAATAAATAAACCATTAAACCGCTATATACTACTTTATAATTAATAAATCTAATTTTTATTTCTATTTATTATAATTTTAAATATTCATTTTAATTATTTATTAGTTTATTTTTATAGAAATATTTATTACAAATTACATTATGAGTGCTACATATATATTTTAATTAATTTATTTTTAATCAAAAAAATATATATGCTTATAAAAGAAGTAAAAATTTAAAAGAGAATTAAAAGAGATAAAGTAAAAGTTCCTATTATTTTGGTTAGAGCTTTAGCAATCCTTCTAGAGTTGAAATAAAAATAAAATAAATTATTTTAATTATTCAGTATAATTTTAATTTTTATTTTAATTATTTATAAGTTTATTTTTATATAAATATTAATTACAAAATAAATTATTAGTGAGACATATCTAATTTAAATAATTTATTTTTTATCAAAAAAAAATATATCCTTATAAAAAGAGGCAAAATTTTAAAAACAAAAATTTATTATTTAGTAATATATTTTATTTTTATTTTGAATCATTTTAGATTTTGCAATTATATTTTAATTTATATCATTGTTATCAATAATAGTTTATTAATTTTTTTTTGATCATTATTATAATATCTAATAATAAAATTATTTATATTGAGTTTAAATTATATATAATTATTAAGATTATTATTACTGAATATTATATTCACTTTTAAAAAAATTAAAAATTATTATATTTTCAAAGGTTATAACCTTCAAAAATTAAAAAAAATCAAAAAATTAATTTTTTTATTTTTTCATTCTTTAAATAAAAACTATAAATCACTTAAGGCCTAAACACTTAAATAACTAAACCCCAAAATGCCTAAATACTTAAAACATTAAACTAGTATATCCTGAATAATAACTAACAAATCTCAATTTTATTTGTATTCATTATAATTTTAAATATTCATTTTAATTATTTATTAGTTTATTTTTATAGAATTAAAAATTAAAAATAAATTATGAGGAAGACAAATATAATTTAAATAATTTACTTTTAATAACAAAAAAAATAAACTTATAAAAAGAAGCAAAACATCAAAGAAAGTATTATTTTGTAATATATTATATTTTGATTTTGAATAAATTTGTGTTTTGCAAATATATTTAAAATAATATCTATCTTATTAATAATAGTTTATTAATTAATTTTTTGATCATTAATATAATATATTTCAATATAATTGTTTATATTGAATTTACATGATATATAATTATTAAGATTATCATAACTAAATATAGTTTCATATATAAAAAAAATTAAAAATTGTTATATTTTCAAAGTTTATAACCTTCAAAAATGTGAAAAAATAACAAAAATAAAGTTTTTGTTATATCATTGTTTAAAAAAAACTTATAAACCATTAAATGCATAAATATATAAATATCTAAACTCTTAAACCCCGAAGCCCCTAAATAATTAAACATTTAAATCGTAAACCTTAAATATAATTTAAATAATTTATAGAAATATTAATTACAAAATAAATTATGAGTGATACAAATATAATTTAAATAATATATTTTTAATCAAAAAAACATATAAGCTTATAAAATGATGCAAAAACAAAAAAAAAATTTAGCAATAACTTTTACTTTGATTTTGAATCATTTTAGGTTTTTAAATTATATTTTAATTTATAACTTTCATATTAATAATAGTTTATTAATTTATTTTTTGATAATTGATATAATATCTATCAATAAAATTGATTATATTTAATTTATATTATATATAGTTATAATATTTATTATTACTAAATATTGTATTCACATTTTTAAAAAATTTTAAAATTATTATAATTTCAAATGTTATAAACTTTGAAAATTTGAAAAAATATCAAAAATAATTTTTTTTGTTATTTCATTGTTTGAATAAAACCTATAAACTATTAAATGCTTAAATACTTAAATCAATAACTTATAAATCACGAAAACCCTAATAGATAATTTTTTTAAACATGTATATCCTAAATAATAAATAATAAATTTTATTTTTATTTTTTTTCATTATAATTTTAAATATTCATTTTAAATATTTATTTGTTTATTTATATATAAATATTAATTACAAAATAAATTGAGTTAGACAAATATAATTTATATAAATTGTTTTTCATAAAAAAATTATAGATAAACTTTTTAAAAGAAAAAAAACTTTTAAAGCAAAAAATTATTATAGAGTAATATATTTTGCTTTGCTTCTGAATCATTTTAGGTTTTGTAATTATATATTAATTGATATCTATCTTATTAATAATAGATTATTAATTTATTTTTTGAACATTATTAGAATATTTATCAATAAAATTGTTTATATTGAATTTACATGATATATAATTATTAAGATTATTATAACTAAATATTATATTTTTAAAGGTTATCATCTTTGAAAATGAGATAAAATCACAAAAATAATTTTTTTGTTATTTTATTGTTTATATAAAACCTATAAACTACTAAATGCCTAAATGCTTAAATCATTAAACCCAAAAACCCTTAAATTCTTAATCATTTAAACCATCTTTAAAAGTTTAAGTATTTATAAATAAGATATAAATATCTATCAGTAAATAATAGTTTATTAATTTATTTTTTGATCATTATTATATTTATATTTATATTTAGTTTATTAATATCTATCAATAAAATTGTTTATTTTTAATTTACATGATATATATTTATTAAGTTTATTATAACTAAATATTGTATTCACATTTGAAAAAAATTTAAAAATTATTATATTTATAAGGTTATAACCTTCAAAATTGATAAAAAATTTCAAAAATAATTTTTTTGTTATTTCATTATTTAAATAAAACATATAAACTACTAAATGCCTAAACACTTAAATCACTAAACTCCAAAACTCCTAAAAACATAAACCATTAAACCGGTATACCCTAAATAATTAATCATAAATCTCATTTTTATATGTATTCATTATAATTTTAATATTCATTTTACTTATTTAATAGTTTATTTTTATAGAAATATTAATGGCAAAATAAAATTATGAATGAGGCAAATATAATTTAAATAATTTATCTTCATCAAAAAAATTTATAAGCTTATAAAAAGAATCAAAAATTTAAAAATAAAAAATTATTATTTAGTAATATATTTTACTTTGATTTTGAATCGTTTTAGGTTTTGAAAATATATTTTAATTAATATCTATCATATTAATAATAGTTTATTAATCTATTTTATGATCAGTATTATAATATCGATCAATAAATTTATTTATATTAAACTTACCTAATATTTAATTTTTATAATTATTATAATTAAATATTGTATTAACATTTTAAAAAAAATTAAAAATTATAATATTTTCAATGGTTATAACCTTAAAAATGAGAAAAAATCATAAAAATAATTTTTTTGTTATTTAATTATTTAAATAAAACCTATAAACCACAAAATAGCTAAATACTTAAATTACTAAACTCCTAAACACTGATACTTCTGCACCACACACACATAGCGACGGACCACAGTACACACGTGCACATATTCTTGTCGATTTTGGTGTCGCATTTAGAGGGGCCAGCAAGTCCTGGAAGCAGCCAGAAGTATGGGCCACCAGCTTGTAGAGGGCCCCGCTAGCAAGCAGGGATGATAACATTCAGAAAACCGATGAGACCGAGTAAAGTGGTCCGGAGTAAACCCAGAAGTAGCTAGGAGTGGGTCCCACTAGCCCTATCAAGCAGCATAGAGGGCCACCCAAACGTCGCCCAATAGGAGTAGCGGGTAATCCATTATTAATTGGAGAAGCCCGCAAATTCCGAAGCATCACCAAGTAGGGCCAGTAAGCAATGGAGTCCAGACCAGCCACACGGGAGCGAAAGATTCAAACTTGTAGTTAATGTTTGTAGTCTTATTTGTATTTTGTACTTTGTATGCACCATGTACTTGTAGAGACGGATCATGATATACTCACACACACAATTTTGTATGTTCTCTATGTAGCATGCAATTAGATAAACTGGACCCATGAGTATCTTTAAGTGGGGCCCACTAATACAGTTTGTAAATACACATTAGGCGATGCTACAGTCCCGGGAGAAGAAGACCCATCTTTATAGCTTTTTGTAATTTTACTTGTATTCTAGCTTGGTTGTACACGTAGTTAATTAGACTATAAGTTGGACCTCATCACACAAGCACACCGATGCATGTATGTTTTTTGATATTTTGTCGGTGCAACATACAACCACTTCTTGGAGCTCAAGGAGGAAGTATTCTAACCCAAGAGACATTCATTTGAGGATCATTGGAGCAAAATAATGTTGAATTCAGAGGTGAGAATGAATTGACAAAGTGCCGTAGATATGGACTTGTGGATTTATGGGTATTCAGTTTTACATGTATTCCATTGCATAGCAATGACATAGGCAAATGCTTGATGCTGCATGTCACACACATGCACGATCTTATATTTGCATAGTTTTAATATGGTGCATCATTCATGTTCCTCCAAAAGGCTTGGACAAATCCGAATGAAAGGATGTAGAGCACAGAATGACTAAATGCCAACTATGAAGTCTGGGAATGCCAGGTGATTTTAGTTGTATTCGTACGCTTGGAATTATTAAGCATTATGTTTTTTTATGTATTTTATGCATAGAATCATTAAGGTGCATAGGATTTGGTGGGCTGGCCTAAATTATTGAGCTTTTTAGTCTCTTGTAAGTTGTGTGCCTAAATGATAAATAAAGTGTGTATTTTCCAAAAAAAAACAAAAAAAAAACCTTAACCCTAAACTTTAAATCCTAAACCTTAAACCATAAACTATAACCCTAATCCATAAACCCTAAATCCTAAATTCATGTTTTGCACTTTTATAATCAAATGACTAAGTGTTAAATTTAAATTGAAATTCACAACTTTTAGGAATGTCACAGATTTATCTTTTTGTATATGCAACACAAAGTTATGACTCAAGGGGTGAGTTTTGAATTCAGTCACTTTCTTTTTTTAGATTATTATAGCATTAGCAATGGTCATGATTGTATATTTTGTCTCTAGAACACAAAATCATATCGATGAGAATATGCCATAACTTGTGTCTCTCTGTTGAACATATTGTTATGGCACTAAGAATGATCTTGAATACATATTTAATCACTATAATACTGGGTTACGGTATTTGATATGACCATAGCTTGTGAATTTTATCTTTATATTGCAAAGTCATTGCACTAGGAATGATTGTAACTTTGGACATTCCTCGAGAGCAAAAGTCATGACCCTAGAAATAGTTAAAGCTCGAGTACTACTCTTTATAACTTTCTATAGCTAAAATTCTTGGGATTGGAAATATCACTATGGCTTTTTCCTTTGATTTGTGACCTCAAGTGTCAATATGCAAGACTAATATTTTGAGCAATGATCAAAACCTTTTATACATTTGAATATGATTCATTTACACCTTTTTGGGTATTGTGAGCTTGTATACATAACTCATTTAATATAAAAAGAAAGAAATGATACTTTTCATATCCACGAGGATATAAAAAATGGCTTAAACATGCCAATAATATAAATTTTTTGATTCTTGATTGAAAGAGAGCACATACTTCTTGCCCTTCTCAAACCGCCCTGGGGCTAATTTGTTCTATTAGGCAACAAGGTGGTTATTTTTTTAGAGCTGAACTATGTTTTAAAAAAATTGCTTTGAGTGTGTGCATGACAGATATTTTAGAAGAAATTAAAATAATCAATATAAATAGCATCCTCAACAACTAGATATTTCAACACATAGGGGTTCAACTTTGGTTTAGTCTGTTAGCGTACATTAGTCAAATTACCTTTATAGCCCAGTGATTCAACATCAAATAACATGAGACATAATAGAGATAAAGTAAAATCTCCTATTATTTTGGTTTGAGCTTTAGCAATCATTCTAGAGTTGAGAGAGGAACAAAATAAATTATTTTAATTATTCAGTATTATTTTAATTTTAATTTTAATTATTTATCAGTTTATTTTTATAGAAATATTAATTACAAAATAAATTATTAGTGAGATATATCTAATTTAAATTAAACTGGTATATCCTAAAAAATAAAGAATAAATCTCATTTTTTATCATTTTAATTTTAAATATTCAAATTTAATTATTTATTTTTTATTTTTATATAAATATTAATTACAAAATAAATTATGAGTTACACAAATATAATTTATATAATTATTTTTCATCAAAAAAATATAAATAAACTTTTAAAAAAAAAATATCAAAACAAAAAATTATTATATAGTAATATATTTTGGTTTGCTTCAGAATCATTTTAGGTTTTGTAATTATATTATAATTGATATCTATCTAATTAATAATAGATTATTAATTTATTTTTTGATCATTATTAGAATATTTATCAATGAAATTTATTATATTGAATTTACATATTATATAATTATAAAGATTATTATAACTAAATATTATATTTACATTTGAAAATAATTTAAAAATTATGATATTTTTAAAGGTTATCATCTTTGAAAATGAGATAAAATCACAAAAATAATTTTTTTGTTATTTTATTGTTTATATAAAACCTATAAACTACTAAATGCTTAAATGCTTAAATCATTAAACTCCTAAACCCCAAAACCACAAAACCTTTAAATACTTAAACATTTAAACCATTTTTAAAGGTTTAAGTATTTATAAATAATATATAAATATCTATCAAAAAATAATAGTTTATTAATTTATTTTTTGATCATTATTATATTTATATTGATATTTAGTTTATTAATATCTTTCAATAAAATTGTTTATTTTAATTTACATGATATATATTTATTAAGTTTATTATAACTAAATATTGTATTCACATTTGAAAAAAATTTAAAAATTATTATATTTATAAAGGTTATAACCTTCAAAATTGATAAAAAATTTGAAAAATAATTCTTTTGTTATTTCATTATTTAAATAAAACATATAAACTAATAAATGCCTAAACACTTAAATCACTAAACTGCTAAACTCCTAAATACTTAAAGCATTAAACCGGTATGCCCTAAATAATTAATAATAAATATCATTTTTATTTGTATTCATTATAATTTTAATATTCATTTTAATTATTTATTATTTTATTTTTATAGAAATATTAATTGCAAAATAACATTATGAATGAGACAAATATAATTTAAATAATTTATCTTCATCGAAAAAATTTATAAGCTTATAAAAAGAATCAAAAATTTTAAAATAAAAAATTATTATTTAGTAATATATTTTACTTTGATTGAATCATTTTAGGTTTTGCAAATATATTTTAATTAATATCTATCTTATTAATAATAGTTTATTAATCTATTTTACGATCAATATTATAATATCGATTAATAAAATTATTTATACTAAATTTACATGATATTTAATTTTTATGATTATTATAATTAAATATTGTATTAACATTTGAAAAAAAATTAAAAATTATAATATTTTCAATGGTTATAACCTTGAAAATGAGAAAAAATCATAAAAATAATTTTTTTGTTATTTAATTATTTAAATAAAACCTATAAACCACAAAATAACTAAATACTTAAATTCCTAAACCCTGATACTGCTCCACCACACATAGCGACGGACCACTGTACATACGTGCACATATTCTTGTCCATTTTGGTGTAGCATTTAGAGGGGCCTGAAAGTATTGGAAGCATCGAGAAGTATGGGCCACCAGCTTGTAGAGGGCCGCAATAGCAAGCCGGGATGATAACATTTAGACAATTTACGAGATCGAGCAAAGTGGTCGGGAGTAAACCCAGGAGTAGCTAGGAGTAGGTCCCACTAGCCCTATCAGGCATCAAAGAGGGACACCCAACCATCACCCAACAGGAGTAGTGGGTAATCCATGATTAATTGGAGAGCCGGAAAAATTTGAAGCATCACCAAGCAGGGCCAGTAAGAAATGGAGTGCAGACCAGCCACACAGGGAGGAAAATATTCAAACTTGTAGTTTATGTTTGTAGTCTTATTTGTATTTTGGACTTTGTATGCACCATGTACTTGTTGAGACGGATCATGACATACTCACCCACACAATCTTGTTTGTTCTCTTTGTAGCATGCAATGAGGGCAACTGGACCCATGAGTATCTCTAAGTGGGGCCCACTAATGCATTTTGTAAATACACTTTAGGTGATGCTACACTCCCGGGAGCAGAAGACCTATCTTTATAGCATTTTGTAATTTTACTTGTATTCTAGCTTGATTGTACGCATAGATAATTAGACTATGAGATGGACCTCATCACACATGCACACCGATGCATGCATATTTTTTGATATTTTGTCGGTGCAACATACAGCCACTTCTTGGAGCTCGAGGAGGAAGCATTCTAACCCAAGAGATACTCTTTTGAGGATCATTGAAGCAAAAGAATGTGGAATTCAGAGGTGAGAATGAATTGACAAAGTGCAGTAGATATGGACTTTTGGATTTATGGGTATTCAGTTTTACATGTATTTCATTGCATAGCAATTACATAGGCAAACTCTTGATGCTGCTCATCACACACGTGCACAATCTTATATTTGCATAGTTTTAATATGGTGCATCATTCAGGTTCCTCCAAAAGGCTTGGACAAATCCGAATGGAAAGGACGCAGTGCACATAATGACTCAATGCCAAACTTGTGTATGTAACACAAAGTCATGACTCAAGGGGTGAGTTATGGATTCAGTCTCTTTCTTGCTTTAGATTATTGTAGCATTAGCAATGGTCATGATTGTATATTTTGTCTCTAGAACACAAAATCATATTGATGAGAATATGCCATAACTTGTGTCTCTCTGTTGAACATATTTAATCATATTTAATTAATATAATATATTGTTATGCCTAAATTTAATTATTATTATTAATTTTTATTTCTAAATTTTATATTTTCAAAGGTTATAACATTTGAAAATATAATAATTTTTAAATTTTTTTCAAATGTAAATATAATATTAAGTTATAATAATCTTGATAATTATAAGTCATTTAAATTCAATATAAATAATTACATTGTTAGATATTATAATAATGATTAAAAAAATTAATAAACTATTATTAATAAGATAGATATTATTTAAAATATATTTGAAAAATCTAAATTTATTCAAAATCAAAGTAAATTATATTACTATATAATAATTTTTTTAATGTTTGGCTTTTTTTATAAGTGTATATTTTTGTTTTTAAAAATAAATTATTTAACTTATATTTGTCTTACTCATAATTTATTTTGTAATTTATAATTCTATAATAATAAACTAATAAATAATTAAAATGAATATTTAAAATTCTAATGAAAACAAATAAAATTGGGATTTATTATTTATTATTCAGGATATACTAGTTTAATGGTTTTAGTATTTAGGTGTTTTGTGGTTTAGGAGTATAGTAATTTAATTGTTTAGACCTTTAGTGATTTATAGTTTTAATTTAAAGAATGAAAGAACCAAAAATTTATTTTATGATTTTTTTTATTTTTTGAAGGTTATAACCTTTGAAAATATAATAATTTTTAATTTTTTTTAAATGTGAATATATTATTTAGTTATAATAATCTTAATAATTTTATATAATGTAAACTAAATAAAAATAATTTTATTAATAAATATTATAATAATGATCAATAAATTAATTAATAAACTAGTATTAATAAGAATGATATAAATTAAAATATAATTGTAAAATCTAAAATCATTCAAAATCAAATAAGATATATTAATAAAAAATAATTTTTATTTTTTATATTTTGCCTCTTTTTATAAGCTATATATTTTTTTGATGAAAAATAAATTATTTAAATTTTATCTGTCTCACAAATAATTTATTTTGTAATTAATAGTTAGATAAAAATAAACTGAAAAATAATTAAAATGAATATTTAAAATTATAATGAATTCAAATAAAAATGAGAATTATGATTTATTATTTAGACTTTACTAATTTAATGTTTTGAGTATTTATGAGCTTCGGGGATTAGGAGTTTAGTCATTTTAGTATTTAGTCATTTAGTGGTTTATAGGTTTTATTTAAAAAATAAAATAAAAAAAAGTATTTTTTGTTATTTTTTCTCATTTTTGAAGGTTATAACCTTTGAAACTATAATAATTTTTAATTTTTTTTTGAAAAGTGAATACAATATGAAGTTAATAATCATAATAATTAAATATCATATAAATTCAATATAAATTATTTTATTGGTATATATTATAATAATGATCATAAAAAAATAATAACAAATTATTAATAAGATAAATATTGTTTAAAATATATTTGCAAAACCTAAAATGATTCTTAATAATAGTGAAATATTTTACTAAATATTAATTATAAATTTTTAAATTTTTGTATCCATTTATATGCTTATATATTTTTTGTTGATAAATAAATTTTTTAAATTATATTTGTCTCACTAATAATTTATTTTTTAATTTATATTTCTATAAAAATAAACTAATACATAATTAAGATGTATGTTTAAAATTATAATGAATACTAATAAAAATAAGATTTATTATGTATTATATATAGTATACCAGTATAATGGTTAAATTATTTAGGGTTTTTGTCGTTTAGAAGTTTAGCAATTTATGTTTTTAGTCATTTAGTGGTTTATAAGTTTTATTTATATAATAAAAATAAATTTTTTTTTTATTTTTTCTGATTTTCAAAGGTTATATAATCTTTGAAAAGAAAATAATTTTTAAAATTTTTTGTAATGTGAATACCATGTATAATTATATTAAACATACTAATTATATATCATATAAATTAAATATAAACAATTTTAAAGATATAAATTATAATAATGATCAAAAATAAAATTACAAACTATTATTAAAAATCTAAATATTAATTAAAATATATTTATATAACACAAAATGATTCAAAATCAAATCAAAATATATTACTAAATAATAATATTTAATTTTTAAATTTGTCCTTTTTTTAAGCTTATATATTTTTTTGATTAAATATAAATTAGTTAAATATTATTTGTCTTATTCGAAATTTATTTCGAATTAATTTTTGTAAAAAATTAAGCTAAAAATAATTAAAATGAATATTTAAATTTATAATAAATAGAAATATAAATGAGATTTATTATTTAATAAGTAAAATATAACTATTAAAAGGTTTTTGTATTTAAGGATTTCGGGGTTAATGAGCTTACTGATTTAAGTAAGTAATCATTTAATGATCTATAGGTTTTATTTAAAATATTAAATAACAAAAAATTTATTTTTATTATTTTTTCTCATTTTTTAAGGTTATATATTTTTGAAAATATAATAATTTTTAAATTTTGATCAAAAGTTAATACAATATTTATTTATAATAATCATAATAATTATATATCATATAAATTCAATATAAACAATTTTATTGATAGATATTCTAATTATTATCAAAAAATAAATTAAAAATCTATAATGAATAAGATTGATATTACTTAAAATATAATATCAAAAACTAAAAAGGTTCATAAGCAAACCAAAATATATTAGTATATAATAATTTTTTGTTTTGTAATTATTTTTTATTTTAAAAAATTTATTTATATTTTTTTGATTAAAAATAATTTACATAAATTATATTTGTCTAACTCATAATTTATTTTGTAATTAATATTTATATAAAAATAAACAAATAAATAATTAAAATGAATATTTAAAATTATAATAAAAAAAATGAGATTTATTATTTATTATTTAGCATATGCCGGTTTAAATTAAATTATATCTGTCTCACTAATAATTTATTTTGTAATTAATATTTCTATAAAAATAAACTGATAAATAACTAAAACAAAAATTTTAAATTATACTCAATAAAAATTAAAATGAGATTTATGATTTATTATTAATGTATAACAATTTAATAGTTTAAGTATTTAGAGGTTTTGTCTTATAGGTGTTTAGCCATTCATGTTTTTAGGCAATTAGTGGTTTATAGGTTTTATTTAAACAATAAAATAACAAAAAAATTTGTAATTTTTCGTGATTTTGATAGGTTATAACCTTTGAAAATATAATTATAATTAAAATTTTTTGAAATGTGAATACAATATTTAGATATAATAATTTTAATAATTATATATCATATAAATTCAATATAAACAATTTTATTGAAAGATATTATAAAAATGATCAAAAATTAAATAAATAAACTTTTAATAATAAGATAGATATTAATTAAAAAATATTTACAAAACACAAATTGATTCAAAATTAAAGTAAAAAATATTACAGGATAATAATTTTTAATTTTTAAAATTTTACTTCTTTTATATGCGTACATATATATTTTTTGATTAAAAATAAATTATTTAAATTATATTTGTCGCACTCATAATTTATTTTGTAATAAATATTTCTATAAAATAAACTTATAAATATTTAAAATAAATATTTAAATTAATAATAAATTGAAATAAAAATTAGATTTCTTAATTATTAGGAAGTATATAGCAGTTTAAAGGTTTATGTATTTAGGCATTACGGGCCTTAGGAGTTTACTTATTTTACTGTGCATGCATTTAGTGGTTTATAAGTTTTATTTAAAAATTAAAATAACAAAATATTTATTTTTATTATTTTTTTATATTTTCAAAGGTTATAACATTAGTAAATATAATAATTTTAAAATTTTTTTCAAATGTGAATTCAATATCTAGTTATAATAATCATTATATTTGTATATCTTATTAATTAAATATAAACAATATTTTAGATAAATATTCTAAAAATGATCAAAAAATAAATTAATAATCTATTATTAATAAGCTAGATATCAATTAAAATATAATAAAAAAACCTAAAATGATTCAGAAGAAATCAAAATACATTACTATATAATAATTTGTTGTTTTGAAATTTTTTTTTCTTTTAAAAATGTATCCATATTTTTTTGATTAAAATTAATTTATATAAATTATATTTATCTAACTCAATTTATTTTTTTAATTAATATTTATATAAAAATAAACAAATAAATAATTAAAATGAATATTTAAAATTATAATCAAAAAAATAATATTGAGATTTATTCTTTATTATTTTGTGTATACCTATCTAATTTAAATTAGATCTGTCTCACTAATGATTTATTTTGTAATTAATATTTCTATAAAAATAAACTGATAAATAATTAAAATAAAAATTAAAATTATACTAAATAAAAATTAAAATGAGATATATGAATTATTATTAATGTATATTAGTTTAATATTTTAAGTATTTAAAGGTTTTTTCATTTATGACTTTAGTGATTTATATTTTTAGGCATTTAGTGGTTTATAGCTTTTATTTAAAAAATGAAATATCAAAAAATAATTTTTGATATTTATTTCACATTTTCAAAGGTTATAACCTTTGAAAATATAATAATTTTTAATATTTTTTAAAAATGTGAATACAATATTTAGTAATAATAATCTTTATAATTATATATAATATAAACTAAATATAAACAATTTTATTAATAGATATGATATCGATTATCAAATAATAAATTAATATGCTATTATTAATGTGATAGATATAAATTAAAATATATTTGCACAACCCAAAATAATTCAAAATCAAAGTAAATTATATTACTCAATAAAATTTGAAATTTTTGAAATTTTGTTTATTTTTATAAGCTTATATTTTTTTTCATAAAAAAAATTTATTTAAATTATATATGTCTCACTCATTATTTATTTTGTAATTAATATTTCTATAAAAATAAACTAAAAAATAATTAAAATGAATATTTAAAATTATAATGAATACAAATAAAAATAAGATTTATTATTTATTATTTATTATTTAGGTTATATAGGTTTAATGGTTTAAGTATTTAGGGGGTTTTGGTGTTTAGGAGTCTAGAGATTTAAATGTTTAGGCATTTAGTGGTTTATAAGTTTTATTTAAATAATAAAATAATTATTTTTGTGATTTTTTATCATTTTTGAAGATTATAACCTTTGAAAATATAATAATTTTTAAATTTTTTTCAAATGTAAATATGATATTTAGTTATAATAATCTTAATAATTATAAGACATTTAAATTCAATATACGTAATTTTATTGTTAGATATTATAAAATTGATCAAATAATAAATTAATAAATAATTCTTAATAAGATTGATAGTAATTAAAATATAATTGCAAAACCTATATATAATGATTCAAAATCAAATTAAAATATATTACTAAATAATAATCTTTTGTTTTTAAATTTGTAATTCTTTTTATATGCATATATATATTTTTTTGATTATAAATAAATTATTAAAATTATAGTTGTGTCACTAATTATTTATTTTGTAATTAACATTTCTATAAAAAATAAACTAATAAATAATTAAAATGAATATTTATAATTATAATAAATACAAATTAAATGAGATTTATGATTTATTATATGTGGTATACCGGTTTAATGGTTTTATTATTTAGGTATTTTTGTCATTTAGGAGTTTATCAATTTATATTTTTAGGATATTTAGTGGTTTATAGGATTTATTTATATAAAAAAATTTAATTTTTTTTAGATTTTTTCAGATTTTTAAAGGTTATAACCTTTGAAAATAAATTATTTTTTAAATTTTTTTAAATGTTAATACCATGTATAATTATATTAATCTTACTAATTATATATCATATAAATTCAATCTAAACAATTTTAATGATACATATTATAATAATGATCAAAAATTAAATTAATAAACAATTATTAATAATATAAATATTAATTAAAATATATTTACATAACACAAAATGATTCAAAATCAAATCAAAATATATTACTAAATAATAATCTTTAATTTTTAAATTTTTCATTCGTTTTATAAGCTTAGATTTTTTTTGATTAAAAAAAATATTTAAATAATATTTGTCTCACTCGAAATTATTTCGTAATTAATTGTAATAATTAAAACTATAATATTTAAATAATATTTAAAATATAATAAATAGAAATAAAAATCTGAGTTATTATTATTAAGTAGTATATTGATGTTAAAATGTTTATGTTTTTAGGGGTTTCTGGGTTTATGAGCTTACTAATTTAAGTAAGTAAAGCATTTAATTGTCTATAGGTTTATTTAAAAAAAATAACTAAAATTTATTTTATATTTTTTCTCTTTTTTAAAGATTATAACCTTTGAAAATATAATAATTTTTAAATTTTTCCAAAAGTGAATACAATATTTATTTATAATTATCAAATATTTATCATATGAATTCAATATAACACAATTTTATGATAGATATTTTATAAGTATCAAAAAATCAGTTAAAAATCTATTATGAATAAGATTGATATTACTTACAAATATAATATTAACCTAAAATGATTCAAAAATCAAATCAAAAATATAACTAAATATAATTAACTTTTTAAAAATTTTTATTCTTTTTATAAGCTTATCAAATTTTTTGATGAAAATAACTTTGTAAATTTATTTTTAA
>JAREIK010003685.1:0-88852 GCA_029783825.1 Sapria himalayana
TCAGAAGCATCACCAAGGAGGGCCAGTAAGCAATGGAGTCAAGACCAGCCACACGGGAGCGAAAGATTCAAACTTGTAGTTTATGTTTGTAGTCTTATTTGTATTTTGGACTTTGTATGCACCATGTACTTGTAGAGACGGATCATGACATACTCACACATACAATCATGCATGTTCTCTATGTAGCAAGCTATAATGGCAACTGGACCCATGGGTATCTCTAAGGGGGGCCGACTAATGCATTTTCTAAATACACATTAGGCTAAGCTACATTGCCGGGAGCAGAAGACCCATCTTTATAACATTTTGTAATTTTACTTGCATTCTAGCTTGGTTGTACGTATAGATAATGAGACTATGAGATGGACCTCATCACACATGCACACCGATGTAGACATATTTTTTGATATTTTGTCGGTGCAACATACAGCACTTCTTGGAGCTCGAGGAGGAAGCATTCTAGCCCAAGAGATACTCTTTTGAGGATCATTGGAGCAAAAGAATGTGGAATTCAGAGGTGAGAATGAATTTAAAAAGTGTCGTAGATATGGACTTGTGGATTTATGGCTATTCAGTTTCACATGTATTCCATTGCATAGCAATGACATAGGCAAATGCTTGATGCTGCATGTCACACATGCATAATCTTATATTTCCATAGTTTTAATATGGTGCATCATTCAGGGTCCTCCAAAAGGTTTTGACAAATCCAAATGAAATGGAGGTAGTGCGCATAATGACTCAATGCCAACTCTGAAGTCCGGGAATGCCAAGTGATTTTAGTTCTATTCGTATGCTTGGAATTATTAGGAATTATGTTTTTTTATGTATTTTATGCATAGAATCATTAAGGTGGATAAGATTTGGTGGGCTTGCCTAAATTAGTCAGCTTTTTAGTCTCTTGTAAGTTGTGTGCCTAAATGATAAATAAATTGTGTATTTTCCAAAAAAAAACAAAAAAAAACTATAAACCCTAAACTTTAAATACTAAACCTTAAAACTTAAACTATAACCCTAATCCATAAACCCTAAATCCTAAATCTCATGTTTTGCACTTTTATAATCAAATGACTAAGTTTTAAATTTAAATTGAAATTCACAACTTTTAGGAATGCCACAGATTTATCTTTTTGTATATGTAACACATAGTCATGACTCAAGAGGAGTTATGGATAGTCTCTTTCTTGCATTACATTATTGTAGCACTAGCAATGGTCATGATTGTATATTTTGTCTATAGAACACAAAATCATATCGATGAGAATATGCCATAACTTGTGTCTCTCTATTTAACATATAGTTATGGCACTAACAATGATCATGAATACATATCTAATCACTATAATACTGGGTCACAGTATTGGGTATGACCATAAACTTGTGCATTTTATCTTTATATTGCAAAGTCATTGCACTAGGAATGCTTGTAACTTTGGACATTCCTCAAGAGCAAAAGTCATGACCCTAGAAAGAGTTAAAGCTAGAGTAATACTCTTTAAACTTTCTATAACTAAAATTCTTTGGAATTTGAATATCACTATGGCTTTTTTCCTTTGATTTGTGACCTCAAGTATCAATATGCAAGACTATATTTAAGCACTGATTATAAACCTTTTATACATTTGAATATGATTCATTACACCTTTTTGGGTATTGTGAGCTGTATACATAACTCATTTAATATAAAAGAAAGAAATGATACTTTTCATATCCATGAGGATATACTAAAAAGGCTTAGACATGTTAATAAAATAAATATTTTGATCTGATTGAAAGAGAGCCCATACTTCTTGCCTTGCTCAAACCGCCCTAGGGCTAGTGTGTTCTAATAGGCTACAAGGTGGTATTTTTTTAGAGGTGAACTATGTTTTAAAAAATTACTTTGAGTGTGTGCATGAGAGATATTTTAGAAGAAATTACAACTAATCAATATAAATAGCACTCCTCAACAACTAGCTATTTCAACACATAGGGTTACAACTTTGGTTTGGTCTATTAGCATACATGAGTCAAATACCTTTTAATAGCCCAGTGATTCAATATGAAATATGATGAGACAGAATATATGATAAAGTAAAAGCTCTTATTATATTGGTTAGAACTTTAGCAATCATGCTAGAGTTGACGAGAGGAACAAAATAAATTATTTTAATTATTTCAGTATAATTTTAATTTTTATTTTAATTATTTATTGGTTTATTTTTATAGAAATATTAATTACAAATAAATTTTTAGTTGAGATAGATCTAATTTAAATTAAACCGATATATCCTAAAAATAAAGAATAAATCTCATTTTTTTTATTTTAATTTTAAATATTCATTTAATTATTTATTGTTTATTTTTATATAATAATTAATAAAAATTAAACTATGAGTTAGACAAATATAATTTATATAAATTATTTTTCATACAAAAAATAAGATAAACTTATTAAAATAAAAAAAATTAAAACCAAAAAATTATTATATAGAAATATATTTTGCTTTGCTTCTAAATCATTATAGGTTTTGTAATTATATTTTAAGTGATATCTATCTTATTAATAATATATTATTAATTTATTTTTTGATCATAATTAGAATATTTATCAATAATATTTTTTATATTTAATATATGTGATATATAAATATAATGATTATTATAACTAAATATTGAATTAACCTTTGAAAAAATTTAAAAATTATTATATTTTCAAAGGTTTATAACCATTGAAAATATAATAAAATAATAAAAATAAAGATTTTGTTATTTTAATTTTTAAATAAAACCTATAAACCACTAAATTACATACATAGTTAAATCAGTAAACTTCTAAAGCCCGTAATGCCTAAATACATAAAACATTAAACTACTAAATACTACTTAATAATTAAGAAATCTAATTTTTATTTCAATTTATTATAATTTTTAAAATTCATTTTAATTATTTATTAGTTTATTTGTATATAAATTTTAATTATAAAATAACTTATGAGTGCGACATATATAATTTAAATAATTTATTTTTAATAAAAAAAATATACGCTTATAAAAGAAGTACAAATTTTAAAATTGAAAATAATTATCTAATATTATTTTTTACTTTAATTTTGAATCAATTTGGGTTTTGTAAATATTTTTTAATTAATATCCATCTTATTATTAATAGTTTATTAATTTAATTTTTGATCATTATTATAATATCTATCAATAAAATTGTTTATATTGAATTTATAAGATATATAATTATTAAAATTATTATAACTAAATATTGTATTCACATTTTAAAAAAATTTAAATATTATTATATTTTCAATCGTTATAACCTATGAAAATGAGAAAAAATTACAAAATTTTTTTTTGTTATTTTATTATTCAAATAAAACCTATAAACCACTAAACGCCAAAAATCATAAATTGTTAAACTACTAAATGACAAAACTTCTAAATACTTAAACTATTAAATTGGTATACATTAATAATAAATCATAAATCTCATTTTAATTTTTAATAAGTGTAATTTTAAATTTTAATTTTAATTATTTATCAGTTTATTTTTATATAAATAATAATTACAAAATAAATTATTAGTGAGACAGATCTATTTTAAATAATTTTTTTTATCAAAAAAATATATATGCTTATAAAAATAAGCAAAATTTTAAAAACAAAAATTTATTAAAATGAAATTTATGATTTATTATTAATGTATACTAGTTTAATTGTTTAAGTATTTAGAGATTTCATCATTTAGGAGTTTAGTGATTTGTGTTTTTTAGTATTTAGTGGTTTATAGGTTTTTTATAAACAATAAATTAACAAAAAAAAATTTGTAATTTTTTCTTATTTTTATAGGTGATAACCTTTGAAAATATAATAATATTTAAAATTTTTTGAAATGTGAATATAATATTTAGTTATAATAATATTAATTATAATATATCATATAAATCCAATATAAACAATTTTTTTGATAGATAGAATAATAATGATCAAAAATTTAATTAATAAACTTTTAATAATAATATAGATATTAATTAAAAAATATTTACAATGCCCAAATTGATTCAGAATTAAAGTAAAATATATTACTTAATAATAATTTTTAATTTTTAAATTTTTTCTTATTTTATAAGCATAAATACTTGTATTGATTAAAATAGATTATTTAAATTATAGTTCTCGCACTCATACTTTATTTTGTAATAAATATTTCTATAAAAATAAACTAATAAATAAATAAAATGAATATTTAAATTTATAATAAATATAAATAAAAATTAGATTTATTAATTATTAAGTAGTATATAGCGGTTTAAAGGTTTATGTATTTAGGTATTACTAGGTTTAAAAGTTTACTTATTTAACTGTGTATGCATTTAGTGGTTATAGGTTTTTATTAAAAATTAAATAAACAAAAAATTTATTTTTATTATTTTTTGATATTTATATATGTTATAACCTTTGAAAATATGATACTTTTTAAATATTTTTCAAAAGTGAATTCAATATTTAGTTATAATAATCATTATATTTATATTTCATATAAATTCAATATAAATAATTTTATTGAGAAATATTCTAATAATGATCAAAAAATAAATTAATAATCTTTTATTAATAAGATAGATATCAATTAAAATAAAATTATAAAACCTAAAATGATCTAGAAGGAAAGCAAAATATATTACTATATAATAAATTTTTATTTTGAAATTTTTTATTTTTATAAGTTTATCTATATTTTTTGATGAAAAATAATTTATATAAATTATATTTGTCTAACTCATTATTTATATTGTTATTAATATTTAATAAAAATAAACAAATAAATTATTAAAATGAATATATTAAATTATAATGAAAAAAATAATATTGATATTTATTATTTATTATTTAGGGTTATACTAGTTTAAAAGTATTATCTTTTTATGGTTTTATAGATTTAGGAGTTATTGATTTAAGTGTTTAGGAATTAAGTTGTTTATAGGATTTATTTAAACAATGAAATAACAAAAAAATTATTTTTGATATTTTCTCACATTTTCAATGGTTATAACCTTTGAAAATATAATAATTTTAAATTTTTTTTTAAATGTGAATACAATATTTTGTAATAAGAATCATTAAAATTATATATCATATAAACAAAATATAAACAATTTTATCGATAGATATGATATCAATTATCAAAAAATAAATTAATGTGCTAGTATTAATATGATAGATATAAATTAAAATATAATTGCAAAACCTAAAATTATTCAAAATCTAAGTAAAATTTATTACTAAATAATAATTTTTATTTTTTAGTTTTTGCTTCTTTTTATAAGCTTATTTTATTTTATTTTTGATGAAAAATAAATTTTTAAATTATATTTGTATCACTCATAATTTATTTTGCAATTAATATTTTAATAAATTATTTAAATTATAATTAAGGTTTACGAGTTTAAAGGTTTAAGTATTTAGGGGCTTTTGTGTTTAGAAGTTTAGTGGTTTATGTGTTTAGGAATTTAGTGGTTTATAAGTTTTATTTAGATAGTGATATAAAAAAAATTATTTTTATTATTTTTTAAATTTTTGAAGGTTATAACCTTTGAAAATATATTAATTTTTAAATTTTTTTTCAAATGTAAATATAATATTTAGTTCTAATAATCTTAATAAATATAAGTCATTTAAATTCAATATAAATAATTACATTGCTAGATATTATAATAATGATCAAAAAAATTTAATAAACTATTATTAATATGATAGATATTATTTAAAAAGTATTTGTAAAATCTAAATTTATTCAAATCAAAGTAAAATATATTACTAAATAATAATTTTTTATGTTTTGCTTTTTTTATAAGTTTATAGTTTTGTTATTAAAAATAAATTATTTAAATTATATTTGTCTTACTCATAATTTATTTTTTAATTTATAATTCTTTAATAATAAACTAATAAATAATTAAAATGAATATTTAAAATTATAATGAATACAAATAAAATTGAGATTTACTATTTATTATTCAGGATATACTGGTTTAATGGTTTAAGTATTTAGGTGTTTTGTTGTTTAGGAGTTTAGAGATGTAATTGTTTAGACATTTAGTGATTTATAGTTTTTATTTAAAGAATGAAAAAACAAAAAATTTAATTTTTTGATTTTTTGTTAATTTTTGAAGGTTATAACCAATGAAAATATAATAATTTTTAATTTTTTTTAAAGGTGAATATAATATTTAGTTATAATAAGCTTAATAATTATATATAATGTAAACTCAATATAAATAATTTTATTGATAGATATTATAATAATGATCAATAAATAAATTAATAAACGAGTATTTATAAGAATGATATAAATTAAAATATAATTATAAAATCTAAAATGATTCAAAATCAAAATAAGTTATATTACTAAATAATAATTATTTATTTTTAAAAATTTGCCTTTTTTTATAAGCATTTTTTTAATGAATTATAAATTATTTAAACTAAATATGTCGCACTAATAATCTATTTTGTAATTATTATTTCTATAAAAATAAAATGATAAATAATTAAAGTGAATATTTAAAATTATAATGAATACTAATAAAAATTAGATTTATGATTTATTATTTGGACTATACTAATTTAATGTTTTAAGTATATATGGACTTCTGGGTTTAGGAGTTTTGTCATTTTAGAATTTAGTCAATTAGTGGTTTATAGGTTTTATATAAAAAATAAAATAACAAAAAATTTATTTTTGTTATTTTTTTTCTATTTTGAATGTTATAACCTTTGAAAAAATAATAATTTATAATTATTTTTTTGAAAAGAAAATATACTATGAAGTTATAATAATCATAATAATTATATATCATATAAATTCAATATAAACTATTTTATTGATATATATTATAATAATGATCATATAAAAGTAATAAACAATTATTTATAAGATAAATATTGTTTAACATATATTTTCAAAACCTAAAATAATTCAAAATCAAAGTGAAATATTTTACGAAATATTAATTTTAAATTTTTAAATTTTTGGATCCATTTATAAGCCTATATATTTTTTGAATAAAAATAAATTAAATTATATTTGTCTCACTAATAATTTATTTTTATTTTATATTTCTATAAAAATAATCTAAAAATAATTAAAATATATATTTAAAATTATAATGAATAATAATAAAAATGAGATTCATTATTTATTATTTATTATTTATTTTTTAGGGTATAACTATTTAATTGTTTAAGTTTTTTGTGGTTTTGGGGTTAATGAGTTTATTGATTTATATGTTTACACATTTAGGTGTTTATAGGTTTTATTTAATCAAAGAATTAACAAAAAAATTATTTTCATGAATTTTCGTAATTTTCAAATGTTATAACCTTTAAAAATATAATAATTTTTTAATAGTTATGAAATATGAATACAATACTTAGTTATAATAATCTTAAAAATTATATTTGTTGTAAATTCAATATAAAAATATTTGTTAATATATATTATTATAATGATCAAAAAATAAAATAATTAACTATTATTAATAAGATAGATATTAATTAAAATATATTTGCAGAAACCAAAATAATTCAAAATCAAAGTATATTATATTACTAAATAAAATTTTAAATTTTTGAAATTTTATTTATTTTTATAAGCTTATTTTTTTTTCATAAAAAATAATTTATTTAAATTATATGTCTCACACATTATTTAATTTGTAATTAATATTTCTATAAAAATAAACTAAAAAATAATTAAAATGAATATTTAAAATTATAATGAATACAAATAAAAATGAAATTTATGATTTATTATATGACGTATACCGGTTTAATGGTTTGATTATTTAGGAGTTTTGTCGCATAGGAGTTTATCAATTTATGTTTTTAGGCATTTAGTGGTTTATAGGTTTTATTTATATAATAAAAATAAAAAATTTTTTTTTAGATTTTTTCTGATTTTCAAAAGTTATAACCATAAAAAATAAATTAATATTTAAAATTATTTGAAATGTGAATATAATATTTAATTATTATAATATTAATAATTATATATGATATAAATTCAATATAAATAATTTTATTAATAGATATTATAATTATGATCAAAAATTAAAATAATAAGCTATTAATAATAAGATAGATATTAATTAAAAAATAATTACAAAACCCAAATTTATTGAAAATTAAAGTAAAATATATTACTGGATAATAATTTTTAATTTTTAAATTTTTACTTCTTTTATAAGCGTATATATATATTTTTATTAAAAATAAATTATTTTAATTATATGTGTTGCACTCATAATTTATTTTGTAATAAAAATTTCTATAAAAATAAACTAATAAATAATTAAAATGAATATTTAAAATAATAATTAATTGAAATATAAATTCAATTTATTAAGTAGTATATTGTGGTTTAATTTTTATGTATTTAGGTATTATGGGGATTAGGTGTTTACTGATATAACTATGTGTGCATTTAATAGTTTATAGGTTTTATTTTAAAAATAAAAACAACATAAAATTTATTTTTATTATTTTTTCATATTTCCAAAGGTTATAACCTTGAATTTATAATTTTTAATTTTTAATTTTTAAATTTTTACTTCTTTTATAAGCGTATATATATATTTTTATTAAAAATAAATTATTTTAATTATATGTGTCACACTCATAATTTATTTTGTAATAAAAATTTCTATAAAAATAAACTAATAAATAATTAAAATGAATATTTAAAATAATAATTAATTGAAATATAAATTCAATTTATTAAGTAGTATATAGTGGTTTAATGGTTTATGTATTTAGGCATTACGGGGTTTAAGAGTTTACTGATATAACTATGTGTGCATTTAATGGTTTATAGGTTTTATTTAAAAAATAAAACAACATAAACTTTATTTTTATTATTTTTTCATATTTCCAAAGGTTTTAACCTTGAAAATATAATAATTTTTAAATTTTTTTCAAAAGTGAATTCAATATTTTAGTTATAATAATAATTATATTTAAATATCATATAAATCCAATATAAACAATTTTATTGATAAATATTCTAATAATGATCAAAAAATAAATTAATAAACAATAATTAATAAGATAGATATCAATTAAAATATAATTACAAATTCTAAAATAATTCAGAAGAAGAGCAAAATATATTACTATATAATAAATTTTATTTTTAAAATTTTTTATTCTTTTTATAAATTTATCTATATTTTTAGATGAAAAATAATTTATATAAATTATATTTGTCAAACTCATAATTTATTTTGTAATTAATATTTATATAAAAATAAACAAATAAATAATTAAAATGAATATTTAAAATTAAAATGAATAAAATAATATTGAGATTTATTATTTATTATTTAGGGTTACCAGTTTAAAAGGATTATTATTTATTATTTAGGGTTTTAGAGATTTCGAAGTTATTGAATATAGTGTTTAGGAATTTAGTGGTTTATATGTTTACTTTAAAATATGAAATAACAATTAAATTATTTTTGATATTTTTTCAAATTTTCAAAGGTTATAACCTTTGAAAATACAATAATTTTAAAATTTATTTAAAAATGTGAATACAATATTTAGTAATAATAATTATTATAACAATATATAATATAAACTAAATATAAACAATTTTATTAATAGATATTATATCAAATATCAAAAAATAAATTAATAAACTATTTTAATATGATAGATATAAATTAAAATTTAATTACAAAAACTAAATTGATTAAAAATCAAAGTAAATTTATTACTAAATAATACTTTTTGTTTTTTACTTTTTGCCTCATTTTATAAGATTATATATTTTTTGAAAAAAAATAAATTATTTAAATTATATTTGCTTCACTCATAATTAATTTTGTAATTAATATTTCAATAAATTATTTAAATTATATTTAAGGTTTACTAGTTTAAAGGTTTAAGTATTTAGGGTCTTCGGGGTTTAAGAATTTAGAGATTTATGTGTTTAGGTATTTAATGGTTTATAAGTTATATTTAAAATATGATATAACAAAAAATATATTTTTTGTTATTTTTTCTCATTTTTTAAGGTTATAACCTTTGAAAATATAACAATTTTTAAATTTTTTTTAAATGTGAATGCTATATTTAGTTTTGATAATATTAATAATTATATATCATATAAATTCAATATAAACAATTATATTGATATATATTATATTAATGATCAAAAAATAAATTAATAAACTATTATAAATAAGATAGATATTATTTAAAATATATTTGCAAAACCTAAATTTATTCAAAATCAAAGTAAAATAAAGTACTAAATAATAATGTTTTTGATGTATTCCTTCTTTTTATAAGTTTATATATTTTGTTCTTAAAAGTATATTATTTAAATTATATTTGTCTTACTCATAATTTATTTTGTAATAAATATTTCTATAAAAATAAACTAATAAATAATTAAATGAATATTTAAAATTATAATAAATAGATATAAAAATTAGATTTATTAATTATTATGTACTATATAGTGGTTTAATGGTTTATGTATTTAGGTATTATGGGGTTTAGAAGTATATTGATTTAATTGTGTATGCATTTAGTGGTTTATAGGTTTTATTTATAAAATAAAATAACAAAAAATTATTTTTATTATTTTTTAATAATTTCAAAGGTTATAACCTATGAAAATATAATAATTTTTAAATTTTTTTTAAAAGCGAATTCAATATTTAGTTATAATAATCATTATATTTATATATCATATAAATTCAATATAAACAATTTTAGTGATTACTATTCTAATAATGATCAAAAAAAAATTAATAATCTATTATTAATAAGATATATATCAATTAAAATATAATTACAAAACAATAAATGATTCATAAGCAAACCAAAATATATTACTATATAATAATTTTTTGTGTTGTAAATTTTTTTTATTTTAAAAAGTTTAACTATATTTTTTTGATTAAAAATAATTTACATAAATTATATTTGTCTAACTCATAATTTATTTTTTAATTAATATTTATATAAAAATAAACAAATAAATAATTAAAAAGAATATTAAAAATTATAATGAAAAAATATGAGATTTATTATTTATTATTCAGGGTATACTGGTCTAATTTAAATTAGATCTGTCTCACTAATAATTTATTTTGTAGTTAATATTTCTATAAAAATAAAATGATAAATAAATAAAATAAAAATTGAAAATTATACTGAATAAAATTTAAAATGAGATTTATGATTTATTATTACTGTATACCAGTTTAATGGATTAAGTATTTAGAGGTTTTTTCGTTTAGGATTTTAGCGATTTATGTTTTTAGGCTTTTAGTGGTTTATACATTTTATTTAAAAAAATAAAATAGCAAAAAAATTTGTGATAATTTTATCTCATTTTCATAGGTTATAACCTTTTAAAATATAATAATATTTAAAATTTTTTGAAATGTGAATACAATACTTAGTTATAATAATATTAATAATTATATATTATATAAATTCAATAAACAATTTTATTGATATATATTATAATAATTATAAAAAATTTATAAACTATTGATATTAAGATAGATATTAATTAAAAAATAATTACAAAACCCAAATTGATTTAAAAGTATAGTAAAATATATTTCTGGATAATTATTTTTAATTTTTAAATTTTTAATTCTTTTATAAACATATATATTTTTTAAATTATATTTTTCGCACTCATAATTTATTATGTAATAAATATTTCTATAAAATTAAACTAAAAAATAATTAAAATGAATATTTAAAATTATAATAAAAATAATTAAAAATAGATTTATTAATTATTTTGTAGTATATAGCGGTTTAATGGTTTATGTATTTTGGCATTATGGGGTTTAGGAGTTTACTGATTTAACTGTGTATGCATTTAGTGGGTTATAGGTGTCATTTAAAAAAATATCAAAGAATTTATTTTTTAAATTTTTTGATATTTTCAAATGTTATAACCTTTGAAAATATAATAATTTTAAAATTTTTTTCAAAAGTGAATACTATATTTAGTTATAATAATCATTATATTTATATTGCATTAAATTCAATATAAATATTTTTATTGATTAATATTCTAATAATGATCAAAGAATAAATTAATATTCTATTATTAATAAGATAGATATCAATTTAATTATAATTACAAAACCTAAAATGATTCAGAAATAAAGCAAAATATATTACTATATAATAATTTTTTGTTTTGAATTTTTTTTCTTTTAAAAAGATTATCTATATTTTTTTGATGAAAAATAATTATATAATTTATATTTGTCTAACTCAATCTATTTTTTAATTATTAATTATATAAAAATAAATGAATAAATAATTAAAATGAATATTTTAAATTATAATGAAAAAAATAATACTGAGATTTATTATTTATTGTATACCGATATAAAATGATTATCTATTTAGGGTTTTCGAGATTTAGGAGTTATTGATTTAAGTATTTAGGCATTTAGTGGTTTATAGAATTTATTTAAATAATGAAATAACAAAAAAATTATTTTGGTTATTTTTTCACATTTTCAAAGGTTATAACATTTGAAAATATAATAATTTTAAAATTTTTTTAAAATGTGAAAAAATATTTAGTAATAATAATCATTATAATTATATATAATATAAACTAATTATAAATAATTTTATTGAAAGATATGATATCAATTATCAAAAAATAAATTAATAAACTATTATTAATATGATAGATATAAATTAAAATATAATTACAAAACTAAAATGATTCAAAATCAATGTAAAATTTATTAATAAATAATAATTTCTTATTTTTAAAATTTTACTTCTTTTTATAAGATTATATTTTTTTTATTAAAAGTAAATTATTAATATTATATTTGTTTGACTAATTATTTATTTTGTAATTAATATTTATATAAAAAATAAACTAATAAATATTTAAAATGAATATTTAAAATAATAATGAATACAAATTAAAATGAGATTTAAGATTTATTATTGCTGTATATGTTATTTATTTTTTGATAATCTATTTATATAACCAAATATTGTTTCTTTTTTAATATTTTCATGTAAGTGAGGGAAAGGAAATATTAAGAGGCCGGAGATGCAGAAGTAGCACAATAACAGAGGTCTCATAGACCGGATAGTGGGCTGAAATTGGAGTAGAGCCTGAACCATCTCATGATCCGACCTGCTCCAGTTAAATGAACCGAGATAAATTTTAATATAAAATGTTTTGTAATTTTATTTTCGAGTGGCTATTTTTGGACCCGTGGAATTGTTCATCATCTCTCTCTCTTCTCTCTATTTGATTTATTATGACTATTCTGTGTGTTACATACTGTAAGACATTTCTCATGGATGGTTGCTGTAAATGAATATATATATTGCTTGTTTTCTATTGTTTCTGTGTTTATGTATCTCAATATCACTACCATGGATGCACACTTGCCCAACAATTATATATGGTATACCGGTTTAATTGATCGATTATTTAGGAGTTTTGTCGTTTAGGAGTTTAGCGATTTATGTTTTTAGGCATTTAGTGGTATATAGGTTTTATTTATATAATAAAAATAAATTGTTTTTTTGATTTTTTTTTGATTTTCAAAGGTTATAACCTTTGAAAATAAAATAATTTTTAAAATCTTTTGAAATGTGAATAGCATGGATAATTATATTAATCTTATTAATTATATATCAGATAAATTCAATATAAATAATTTTAATGATAGATATTATAACAATTATCAAAAATTAAATTAAAAAACTATTATTCATAATATAAATATTAATTAAAATATATTTACATAACACAAAATGATTCAAAATCAAATAAAAATATATTACTAAATAATAATATTTAATTTTATAATTTTTCCATAATTTTATAAGCTTATATTTTTTTATGATTAAAAATAAATTATTTAAATAATATCTGTCTCACTCGAAATTTATTTTGTAATTAATTTTTTTAAAATTTAAAATATAAATAATTAAAATGAATATTTAAAAATATATTAAATAGAAATAAAAATAAGATTTATTATTTATTAAGTAGTATACAGCTATTATAAGGTTTATGTATTTAGGGGTTTCGGGTTTTATGAGTTACTGATTTAAGTAAGTAAACATTTAGTGGTCTATAGGTTTTATTTAAAAAAGAAATAACAAAAAATTTATTTTTTGTATTCTTTCTCATTTTTTAAAATTAAAAGCTTTGATAATATAATAATTTTTAATTTTTTTTCAAAAGTGAATACTATATTTATTTATAATAATCATAATAATTATATATCATATAAATTCAATATAAACAATTTTATTCAAAGATATTCTAATAATTATCAAAAAAAAATTAAAAATCTATAGAGAATAAGATTGATATTACTTAAAATATAATATCAAAACCAAAAATAATTCAAAAGCAAAGCAAAATATATTACTTAATAATAATTATTTGTTTTTAAATTTTTATTCATTTTTATAAGCTTATTTATTTTTTGATGAAAAATAATTTTTATAAATAATATTTTTAACTCATAATTTATTTTATAATTAATATATATATATAAATAAAAAACTTAACAATTAAAATAATTTTTTAAATTATAATGAAAACAAATAAAAATGAGATTTATTAATTATTATTTAAGGTATACCGGTTTAAAGGATTATCTATATAGGGGTAATTGAAATTTTGAGTTTTGTTATTTAATGTGTTTAGGCATTTAGTGATTTATAGGTTTTATTTAAACAATGAAATAACAAAAAAAATATTTTTTTTTATTTTTTCACATGTTCAAAGGTTATAATTTTTGAAAATATAAAAATTTAAAACTTTTTTCAAAAGTGAATACAATATTTAGTTATAATAATTATTTAATTTATATATCATATAAATTCAATATAAACATTTTTATTGATAAATATTTTAATAATGATCAACAAATAAATTAATAATCTATTATTAATAAGTTAGATATCAAATACAATATAATTTCAAAACCTAAAATGATTCAGAAGCAAAGCAAAATATATAACTATATATTATTTTATTAATTTTTTTCTTCTTTTATTAAGTTTATATTTTTTTTATGGAAAAATCAATCTATATAAATTATATTTGTATAACTTATAATTTATTTTGTAATTAATATTTATATAAAAATAAACAAATAAATAATTAAAATGAGTATTTAAAATTATAAAAAAAATAAAAATAAGATTTATTATTTATTTTTTAGGATATACATGTTTAAAAAAATTAACTATTTAGGGTTTTCGAGATTTTGAAGTTATCGATTTAAGTATTGGAGCATTTAATGGTTTATAGGTTTTATTCAAACAATGAAATAACAAAAATTTATTTTTGATATTTTTTAAATTTTCAAAGGTTATAGCATTTGAAAATATAATAATTTTAAAATTCTTTAAAAATGTGAATACAATATTTAGTAATAATAAATATTATAACTATAAATAATATAAACTAAATATAAACAATTTTATTGATAGATATTATATCAATTATCAAAAAATAAATAAATAAATTATTATTAATATGATAGATATAAATTAAAATATAATTATAAAACCTAAAATGATTCAAAATCAAAGTAAAATTTATTACTAAATAATAATTTTTTTTTGTTTTTGCATCATTTTATAAGCTTATATGTTTTTATGATGAAAAATATATTATTTAAATTATATTTGTATCACTTATAATTTATTTTGTAATTAATATTTCTATAAATTATTAAAATTATATTTAAGTTTTATGAGTTTAAATGTTTAAGTAATAAGGGGCTTCGGGGTTTAGTCGTTTAGATATTTATTTATTTTGGCATTTAATGGTTTATAAGTTTTATTTATACAATGATATAACAATAAATTTATTTTTGTTATTTTTTCTCATTTTTGAAGGTTATAAACTTCAAAAATATAACAATTTTTAAATTTTTTTTATATGTGAATACTATATTTAGTTATAAGAATCTTAATAATTATATATCATGAAAATTCAATATAAACAATCATTTTGAAATATATTACATTAATGATAGAAAAATAAATTAATAAACTATTATTAATAAGATAGATATTATTTTAAATATATTTGCAAAACATAAATTTATTCAAAATCAAAGTAAAATATATTACAAAATAATACTTTCTTTGATGTTTTGCTTCTTTTTATAAGTTTATATTTTTGTTATTAAAAGTAAATTATTTAAATTATATTTGTCTTCCTCATAATTAATTTTTAATTTATAATTCTATAAAAATAAACTAATAAATAATTAAAATGAATATTTAAAATTATAATGAATACAAATAAAATAGAGATTTATTATTTATTATTCAGGATATACTAGTTTAATGTTTTAAGTATTTAGCTGTTATGGGGTTTAGTGATTTAAGTGTATAAAACTTTAGTGATTTATAGTTTTAATTTAAAGAATGAAAAAATAAAAAAATTAAATTTTTTGATTTTTTTTTAATTTTTGAAGGTTATAATCTTTGAAATTATAATAATTCTTAAATTTTTTTAATTGTGAATATTATATTCAATGATAATAATCTTAATAATTATATATAATGTAAACTCAATATAAATAATTTTATTAATAGATATTATAATAATGATCAATAAAAAATTAATAAACTATTATTAATAAGAATGAGATAAATTAAAATATAATTGCAAAATCTAAAATGATTCAAAATAAAAATAAAATATATTACTAAATGATAAATTTTTGTTTTTAAAATTTTGTCTCTTTTTATAAGGATATATTTTTTTTGATGAAAAATAAATTATTTAAATTAGATCTATCTCAATAATAATTTATATTGTAATTAATATTTCTATAAAATTAAACTGATTAATAATTAAAATAAAAATTTAAAATTATACTGAATAAAAATTAATATGAGATTTATTATTTATTATTAATGTATACCAGTTTAATGGTTTAAGTATTTAGAGGTTTTGTCGTTTAGGAGTTTAGGACTTATGTTTTTAGGCTTTTAGTGGTTTATAGGTTTTATTTAAAAAATAAATAAACAAAAAATATATTTTTATTTTTTTTTTGATATTTTCAAAGATTATAACCTTTCAAAATATAATAATTTTAAAATTTTTTTAAAAAGTTAATACAATATTTAGTTATAATAATCATTATATTTATATATCATATAAATTCAATATAAACAATTTTATTGATAAATATTCTAATAATGATCAAAAAATAAATTAATAATCTATTATTAATAAGATAGATATCAATTAATATATAATTACAAACCCTAAAATGAATCAGAAGAAAAGCAAAATATATTAATATATAATAATTTTTTGCTTAAATTTTTTTTTTCTTTTAAAAAGTTTATCTATAATTTTTTGATGAAAAATAATTTATATAAATTATATTTGTCTAGCTCAATTTATTTTGTAATTAATTTTTATATATAAATAAACAAATAAATATTTAAAATTAATATTAAAATTATAATTAAAAAAATGAGATTTATTATTTATTATTTAGGGATACCGATTTAATTTAAATTTGATCTGTCTCACTAATAATTTATTTTGTAATTAATATTTATATAAAATAAATTGATAAATAATTAAAATAAAGATTTGAAATTATATTGAATAAAAATAAAAATGAGATTTATGATTTATTATTAATGTATACCAGTTTAATGATTTAAGTATTTAGAGGTTTTGTCGTTAATAGTTTAGTGATTTATGTTTTTAGGCTTTTAGTGGTTTATTGGTTTTATTTAAAAAAATAAAATAACAAAAAATTTCTATAATTTTTTATCATTTTCATAGGTTATAACATTTGAAAATATAATTATATTTAAAATCTTTTAATATTTTAATACAATATTTTGTTATAATAATATTAATAATTATATATCATATAAATTTAATATAAATAATTTTATTGATAAATAATATAATAATGATCAAAAATTAAATTCATAAACTATTAATATTAAGATATGTATTAATTAAAAAATATTTACAAAACCCAAAATGATTCAAAATTAAAGTAACTTATATTAGTTGATAATAATTTTTAATTTTTAAATTTATACTTCTTTTATAAGCGTATATTTTTATTAAATAAATAATATATTATTTAAATTATATTTGTCCCACTCATAATTTATTTTGTAATAAATATTTCTAAATAAATTCACTAATAATAATTAAAATGAATATTTAAAAATATAATAAATAGCAATAAAAATTAGATTTATTAATTTTTAAGTAGTATTTAGAGGTTTAATGGTTTATGTATTTCGGCATTACGGGGTTTAGGAGTTTACTAATTTAACTTTATATGCACCCAGTAGGGCTGCTCATGGGACTCGGAGATTCGCGACCCGACCCGAAGTCTTGTCCCGAAAGAATCGGGACTGAGAAAATCCATTGACTTTGACTTTTCCCATCCCGTTCTGTCACGTATTTTTTTTTGGGACGGTTCCGGATCTTAAGCAATATCCATCCCGAGAACCATCCCGTCCTAAACAACCAATACTAGAATCAAATATATATATATATATATACTAAAAACATGAAGATGCCACCAATCCCACTAATGCCCATCCAATTTCGATGCACCTATTGCTATTATGACGAGTTCCAGGCCACCTCACGCCGTTCCAGCCGTGTTCAATTAGGGCCAGCCCTTGTCCGTCGCACATGTGGTTGCTTCCACCATGTCCCAGATGCCACCAGCCTTTTGGTTTGTTTTTCTGACGAGATTTGAGTGATTAATTATTATTATTATGTGTCTCAGTCAGTTTTGTTGAGTATTGGTTGTGGTGTTGTGGTTGGGCCGAATGAGTGGGCTTAATATGTTACAATCAGTTTTGTAGAGCATGCTTGTTTGAAATATTTATATTTATTAATGCTTAAGATATCATATTTATTTAATGGCAATGCAGATGGCACAATCCAGTGGTAAACAAAAAATACAATAAATTGAAGATGATCACATCTCAAATGATCAAAGTACTGGTAAATCCAATCATCATCCTTTCAATAACCCTCCAATTGTCACTGTAGGTTCTTCAATTCCACTTGTAAAAGAAAGTAAAGGTACATCTGAACCTCAATATCATAAAAAGTATAAGTCTACTATTTGGGAAACTTATGAGATATTAGTTGATTTAGGGAGAAATGAAACTGGTAGGGCAGCTTGTATATGGTGTAGGAAAAAATACTTGGCAAAAGTGATCAAGGTACTTCGGTTTATGGAAATACTTAAGAAAGACTTGTAGGAAATTTCCAGACAAAAAAGATTTAATAGAAGCTCGCAAAGGTAAAGACAAGTCACAATCATTATTGAGTTTCACTAAAGGTACTAGTTCAGAGGATAACAAATTAACTTGTTGGCAATTTGATCAACAACTAGTTAGGGAGGCTTTGGTGAAAATGATCATAAAAGATGAATTGCCTTTTTGTTTTGTAGAGAGGGATGAGTTTAAGGAGTTTTGTGAAGTTAGTGTGCCCCAATTTAAAATTCCATCTAGGCACCCCACACCGAGGGATTGTTTTTCTTTGTTTGTGAAGGAATAGAAGAAATTATTTGAAAGCATATCATCTCATTGTTGTAGAGTTTCATTGACTACTGACACTTGGACTAACATTCAAAATTTGTCTTATATATGTTTGACTGTCCATTTCATTGATTCTCAATGGAATATGGATAAAAGGCTTTTTAACTTTTGTGTAATTAAAAGTCATTAGGGAGTTAATATTAGAAAAGCTATTGAGTTTTGCATGAATGAATGAGGTTTGAGAAAGTTGATGTGCATTACTGTTGACAATGCATCAAAATATGATGTTGCAGTTGAACATTTGAAAAAAAATCTTGTGAAGAAAAGTGTTGTATCTTTGAGAGATGAGCATTTTCATATGAGATGTTGTGCTCATATCCTAAACTTAATTGTCAGAGATGGCATTGCAGTAGTTGAGGGTGCTATACAAAAAATTAGAGGTGTGGTGAAATATGTGAGGAGCAGTCCTAAAAGATTAGATATGTTTAAGTTATGTGTTGAAGAAGCAAACTTGAGATATGAATCTTCATTGCTATTAGATTTTCCTAAAAGATGGAATTCAACTTATTTCATGCTACAAACTGATATAAAATATCAAAAAAAGAATTTGATAAGTTGGAGGACAAAGACAAAAGGTTTTTGAAGGAGTTTGGTTCAAACGTTCCAAATAAGAGAGACAGAATAAACACCAAAATTTTGGATTATTTCTTGAAAATTTTTTATGAGGTAAATTGTAAATTTTCTATCTCATAATATTCTACCTCTAGCATTTATTTTCCTGAGATTATTCGAATTTTGAAAAAAAATTGAGCTTTGTGAAAATAGTAGAGATACAATGGTATCTGCAATGGGTATTAAAATGAGGCATAAATTCAACAAATATTGGGGTTCTTTCAGTCAACTGATATTATGCTTTTTGTAGTAGTAGTGTTGGATCCTAGATATAATCTCAAATATCTCAAGGCTAAGTACACTTAGCATTATGGTGAGAATTGGCTAAAAATTTGGTGAAAAAGGTTATAAATACTTTAAATGAGATGATGGATGATTATAAAGATTTAAATAAAGATGAATCAAAAGAAGATGATTTCTCTTCTACTGTGTTGAAGAAAACTGATGATTTGTATGATAGTAGTGATACTTCTGTTGATTATTTTTTTTGTTGAATTGGAGAAAGAACAAGAAGTTGCATCTTTGGAAAAGTTGGATAGGTACTTGGAGGACAAAATTTGAAAAAAATAGAATTGATTTTGATCTTCTAAAATGGTGGAAGGTAAATGAGGTTAGGTATCCTTCTTTGGAAAATGTAGCAAGGGATGTATTTGCTATCCAAGCATCTACTGTGGCCTACGAATCTACATTTAGCACTGGGGGGAGAACTTTAGATAAATTTAGGAGTTCTTTAACACCTATTACAGCTAAAGTTCTCATATGTCTACAAGATTCGTTGAGAAGCTCAAACAAACCTATTGAAATTGAAGAATTAGTTCAAGACCTTGATTAAAATGAATCAAGTAAGTATACAAATCTTGTAAATTTTAATTTTACTTTTACTTATTTTATTAATTCAATTTAATAAAATAATGGTTGAATTATAATTTTCAGAGGGGTCTCAAGATCCAAATATTCTTCCAACTATAGTTAGCCAACTAAATTTGGAATGGGTGTATTAAATTTTATAAGTAAATATTTTCTTTTTTTATTACTCTTTCATCTTAGAATTTTATGTTTACATGATTAACACATATTCATCTCTGGTTTTCCTTCTACAGTGGAGGAAGAAATGGGAGGAGTTGTAGAAGAGATAATTAATTGGATTTGGATTTTCGTTGCTGTTCTAGGATGGACCTTTGAAATGATTATTATCATGGTTGTTATTAGTTGTATTTTTTTGTTATATTAAGCTGCCTAATTTTAGCAATTACTTAAGTAGTAATTGATGCTACCAATATTTGTGGTCATCTTTAGCTATTCCTTAATATTTTAAGTAATTGTTTAAAAAATGTAGTATTGCTATTATGGTTAATGTTCTTTCGGCTGAACAAAGCCAACTTGTGAAAAAACAAAGAACCAAATTAAGCACACAACTAGGTCCTGTCCTATTTAACATTTCTATCCTTTTCTACACATCAAAGCTTTGGACAAGGTAATATAACTTGTTTGTGATATTCAGCCTATTTGACAAAACAAAATTGGCCCAATTTGAGTTTTAAAGATACATAACTAAGGAATGATAAATGGTACAACAAAAGGTTTCGACATGAACTAACTTGGCCGGTTTAAAGAAAATAAATTGAAAAAATTGTCCGAACTCCGTACCGTCCCAGAACCGTTTTCTCCTACCCCAAATCTCCGATCTACGTCCTATCCCATCCGGATATTTTCAACCTATGGGAGGGGTCTGGATGTTCAAAAAAAATCTCCGAACTGTGGGAAGGGACTGGAGATTTGTAATCTCCATCCCGTCTCATCCCATGAGCACCCCTAGCATTTAGTGGTTTATAAGTTTTATTTAAAAAATAAAATAACAAAAAATTTAATATAACCTTTGAAACTATAACAATTTTTAAATTTTTTTTAAATGTGAATACTATATTTAGTTATGATAATCTTAATAATTATATATCATGTAAATTCAATATAAACAATTATATTGAAAAATATTATAATAATGATCATACAAAAGATTAATAAATAATTATTAATAAGATAAATATTGTTTAAAATATATTTACAAAACCTAAAATGATTCAAAATCAAAGTGAAATATTTTACTAAATATTAATTTAAAATTTTTAAATTTTTGTAACCATTTATAAGCCTATATATTTTTTGATGAAAAATAAAATATTTAAATTATATTTCTCTCACTATAATTTATTTTTATTTTATATTTCTATAAAAATAAACTAATAAATAATTAAAATGTATATTTAAAATTATAATGAATACTAATAAAAATGAGATTTATAATTTAATATTTAGGGTATACCTATTTAATGGTTTAAGTTTATTGTGGTTTTGGGGCTAATGAGTTTATTGATTTATATGTTTACTCATTTAGGTTTTATTTAATGATTTATAGGTTTTATTTAATCAATGAAATAACAAAAAATTTATTTTTATGAATTTTCGATATTTTCAAAGGTTATAACCTTTGAAAATATAATAATTTTTTAATAATTCTAAAATATTAATACAATACTTAGTTATAATAATCTTAATAATTATATTTGCTCTAAATTCAATATAAAAAATTTTATTAATATATATTATTTTGATGATCAAAAAATAGATTAATAAACTATTATTAATAAGATAGATATTAATTAAAATATATTTTCAGAACCCAAAATAATTCAAAATCAAAGTAAATTATATTACTTAATAAAATTTTAAATTTTTGAAATTTTGTTACTTTTTATAAGCTTATATTTTTTTTCATAAAAAATAATTTATTTAAATTATAAATGTCTCACTCATTATTTATTTTGTAATTAATATTTCTATAAAAATAAACTAAAAAATAATTAAAATGAATATTTAAAATTATAATGAATACAAATAAAAATGAGATTTATTATTTATTATTTAGGTTATATAGGTTTAAAGGTTTAAGTATTTAGGGGGTTTTGGGGTTTAGGAGTCTTGAGATTTAAATGTTTAGTCATTTAGTGGTTTATAAGTTTTATTTAAATAATAAAATAAAATAAAATTATTTTTGTGATTTTTTATCATTTTTGAAGTTTATAACCTTTGAAAATATAATAATTTTTAAATTTTTTTCAAAAGTAAATATAATTATCTTAATAATTATAAGACATTTAAATTCAATATAAGTAATTTTATTTTTAGATATTATAAAATTGATCAAATAATAAATTAATAAACTATTCTTAATAAGATTGATAGCAATTAAAATATAATTGCAAAACCTATATATAATGATTCAAAATCAAAGTAAAATATATTACTAAATAATATTTTTTTGTTATTAAATTTTTACTTCTTTTTATAAACTTATATTTTATTTGATTAAAAATAAATTATTAAAATTATAGTTGTCACTCTCATTATTTATTTTGTAATTAATATTTCTATAAAGAATAAACTATTAAATAATTAAAATGGATATTTATAATAATAATGAATACAAATTAAAATGAGATTTATGATTTATAATATGTGCTATCCAGGTTTAATGGGTTGATTAGTTAGGAGTTTTGTCATTTAGGAGTTTTGTCATTTAGGAGTTTATCAATTTATGTTTTAGCTATTTAGTGGTTTATAGGTTTTATTTATATAATAAAAATAAAAGAATTTTTTTAGATTTTTTCTAATTTTCAAAGGTTATAACCTTTGAAAATAAAATAATTTTTAAAATTTTTTGAAATTTGAATACTATGTATAATTATATTAATCTTACTAATTATATATCATATAATTTCAATATAAATAATTTTAATGATAGATATTATAATAATGATCAAAAATTAAATTAATAAACTATTATTAATAATATAAATATTAATTAAAATATATTTACATAACACAAAATGATTCAAAATTAAATCAAAATATATTACTAAATAATAATATTTAATTTTTAAATTTTTTTTTCTTTTTATAAGCTTATATTTTTTTTGATTAAAAATAAATTATTTAAATAATATTTGTCTCACTCGAAATTTATTTTGTAATTAATTTTTCTAAAAAATTAAACTATAAATAATTAAAATGAATATTTAAAATTATAATAAATAGAAATAAAAATTAAATTTATTATTTATTAAATAGTATATAGATGTTAAAATCTTTATGTATTTAGGGGTTTCAAGGTTTATGAGCTTACTAATTTAAGTAAGTAAGAATTTAATGGTATATAGGTATTATTTAAAAAATAAAATAACTAAAAATTTATTTTTATTATTTTTTCTCATTTTTTAAGATTATAACCTTCGAAAATATAATAATTTTTAAATTTTTTTAAAAAGTGAATACAATATTTATTTATAATAATCATAATAAGTATATATCATATAAATTCAATATAAACAATTTTATTCATAGATATTCTAATAATTATCAAAAAATAAATTAAAAATCTATTATGAATAAGATTGATATAACTTAAAATATTATATCAAACCCTAAAATGATTCAAAAGCACAGCAAATATATTACTTAATAATAATTATTTGTTTTTTAATTTTTATTCTTTTTATAAGCTTATCTATTTTTTCATGAAAAATATTTTTAATAAATTAAATTTTTTACTCAAAATTTATTTTATAATTAATAATTATATAAAAATAAAAAACTAAACAATCAAAATTAATTTTTTAAATTATAATGAAAACAAATAAAAATGAGATTTATTAATTATTATTTAGGGTATACCGGTTTAAAGGATTATCTATATAGGGGTATCGTGATTTTGTAGTTTAGTGATTTAAGTGCTTAGATATTTAGTGGTGTATACGTTTTATTTATACAATGAAACAACGAAAAAAAATTATTTTTTTTATTTTGACATTTTCAAATGTTATAATCTTTGAAAATAAAATAATTTTAAATTTTTTTTCAAAAGTTAATACTATATTTAGTTATAATAATATTTATATTTATATATCATATAAATTCAATATAAACATTTTTTTGAAAAATATTTTAATAATGATCAAAAAATAAATTAATAATCTATAATTAATAATATAGATATCAATTAAAAGATAATTAAAAAACCTAAAATGATTCAGAAGCAAATCAAAATATATTACTATATAATAATTTTTTGTTTTGAAATAATTTTTTTTTTAAAATGTTTATCTATATTTTTTTGAATAAATATAATTTATATAAATTATATTTGTGTAACTAATAATTTATTTTGTTATTAATATTTATATAAAAATAAACAAATAAATAATTAGAATGAATATTTAAAATTATAATAAAAAAATGAGATTTATTATTTATTTTTTAGGGTATACCGGTTTAATTTAATTTAGATATGTCTCACTAAAAATTTATTTTGTAATTAATATTTCTATAAAAATAAACAGATAAATAATTAAAATAAAAATTTAAAATTATACTGAATAAAAATTAAAATGAGATTTATGATTTATTATTAAAGTATAATAGTTTAATTGTTTTGACATTTAGGAGTTTAGAGATTTATGTTTTTAGGCATTTAGTATTTTATAGGTTTTATTTAAACAATAAAATAATAAAAAAAATTGTAATATTTTTCATTATCAGAGGTTATAACCTCTGAAATATAGTAAAATTTAAGATTTTCTGAAATGTGAATACAATATTTAGTAATAATAATATAAATAATTATATATCATATAAATTCAATATAAACAATTTTATTTATAGATATTATAATAATGATCAAAAATTAAATTAATAAACAATTAATAAGAAAATAGTTATTAATTAAAAAATATTTAGAAAACCCAAATTGATTCAAAATTAAAGTAAATTATATTACTGAATAATAATTTTTTATTTTTAAATTTAACTTCTTTTATATGTGTATATATCTTTTTTGATTAAAAATGAATTATTTAAATTATATTTGTAGCACTCATAATTTATTTTGTAATAAATATTTCTATAAAAATAAACAAATAAATAATTAAAATGAATATTAAAAATTATAATAAATAGAAATAAAAATTAGATTTATTAATTATTATGTATTATATAGCGGTTTAATGGTTTATGTATTTAGGTATTACGGGGTTTAAGAGTTTACTGATTTAATTGTGTATGCAAATAGTGGTTTATAGGTTTTATTTTAAAAATAAAATAACAAAAAATTTATTTTTATTATTTTTGATATTTTCAAATGTTATAACCTTTGAAAATATAATAATTTTTAATTTTTTTTAATGTTAATTCAATATTTAGTTATCATCATCATTATATTTATATTTCATATAAATTCAATATAAATAATTTTATTGATAAATATTCTAATAATTATCAAAAATAAAATAATAATCTATTATTAATAAGATAGATATCAATTAAAACATAATTACAAAACCAAAAAATGATTCAGAATCATAGCAAAATATATTACTATATAATAATTTTTTGTTTTGAACTATTTTTTTCTTTTTAAAAGTTTATCTATATTTTTTTGATGAAATATAATTTATATAAATTATATTTGTCTAACTCATAATTTATTTTGTAAATAATACTTATATAAAAATAAACAAATAAATATTAATATGAATATTTAAAATTATAATGAAAAAAAATTATATTTATTCTTTATTATTTAAGGTATACCGATTTAATTTAAATTATATCTATCTAACTAATAATTTATTTTGTAATTAATATTTCTAAAAAAATAAAATGTTAAATAATTAAAATAAAAATTTAAAATTATACTGAATAAAAATTAAAATGAGATTTATGAATTATTATTAATGTATACCAGTTTAATGGTTTAAGTATTTAGAGGTTTTTTCGTTTAGAAGTTTAGTGATTTATGTTTTTAGGCATTTAGTGGTTTATAGGTTTTATTTAAACAATTAAATAACAAAGAAATTATTATTGATATTTTTTCACATTTTCAAAGGTTATAATATTTGAAAATATAATAATTTTTAACTTTTTTTCAAATGTAATATAATATTAAGTTATAATAATCTTAAAAATTATAAGTCATTTAAATTCAATATAAATAATTACATTGCTAGATATTATAATAATGATCAAAAAAAATTTAATAAACTATTATTAATAAGATAGATATTATTTAAAATATCTTTGCAAAATCGAAATTTATTCAAAATCAAAGTAAAATATATTACTAAATAATAATTTTTTTTAAATTTTTGCTTCTTTTTATAAGATTATATTTTTTTTTATTAAAAGTAAATTATTAATATTATATTTGTCTGACTAAATATTTATTTTGTAATTAATATTTGTATAAAATATAAAATATTTAAAATGAATATTTAAAATTATAATGAATACAAATTAAAATGAGATTTAAGATTTATTATTGCTGTATATGTAATTTATTTTTTGATAATTTGTTTATTTAACCAAATATTTTTTCTATTTTAATATTTTCATGTAAGTGCAAGAAAGGAAATATTATGAGGCCGGGGATGCAGTAGTAGCACAATAATGGAGGTCTCGTTGACCCGACATCGGGCGAAAATTGGAGTAGAGCCTGACCTATCTCATGATCCGACCCACTGCGGTTAAATGAATCGGGAGAAATTTTAATATTAAATGTTTTGTAATTTTATTTTCGGTAAATGTTTTTGGACCCGTGGAACTATTCATATTTTCTATCTCTTCTCTCTTTGTGATTTATCGTGACTATTCTCTGTGCTGCATACGGTAAGACATTTCTGTTGCTTTAATCTGTAATGCAAAAGCATTTTCTGGTGGATTTAATCTTTAATCATGACTATTCAACTGTAATTTTGTTATTTGTTGTTTCTGTGTTTCTGTATCTCAATCTCACTACCGTGTAAGCATAATTGCCCAACAATTATATATGGTATACCAGTTTAATGGATCGATTATTTAGGGGTTTTGTCATTTAGGAGTTTAGAAATTTATGTTTTTAGGCATTTAGTGGTATATAGGTTTTATTTATATAATAAAAATAAAAATTTTTTTTTGATTTTTTTTTAGATTTTAAAAGGTTATAACCTTTAAAAATAAAATAATTTTTAAGATCTTTTGAAATGTGAATACCATGTATAATTATATTAATATTATTAATTATATATCATATAAATTCAATATAAATAATTTTAATGATAGATATTATAATAATGATCAAAAATTAAATTAATAAACTATTATTAATAATATAAATATTAATTAAAATATATTTACATAACATAAAATGATTCAAAATCAAATAAAAATATAGTACTAAATAATAATATTTAATTTTTAATTTTTTCCATCTTTTTATAAGCTTATATTTTTATATGATTAAAAATAAATTATTTAAATAATATCTGTCTCACTCAAAATTTATTTTGTAATTAATTTTTCAAATAAATTAAAATATAAATCATTAAAATGAATATTTAAAATTATAATAAATAGAAATAAAAATCAGATTTATTATTTATTAAGTAGTATACAGCTGTTAGAAGGTTTATGTATTTAGGGGTTTCGGGTTTTATGAGCTACTAATTTAAGTAAGTAAACATTTAGTGGTCTATAGGTTTTATTTAAAAAGGAATAACAAAAAATTTATTATTTGTATTCTTTCTCATTTTTCAAGATTATAACCTTTGAAAATATAATAATTTTTAAATTTTTTTCAAAAGTGAATACAATATATATTTATAATAATCATAATAATTATATATAATATAAATTCAATATAAACAATTTTATTGATAGATATACTAATAATTATCAAAAAATAAATTTAAAATCTATAATGAATAAGATTGATATTACTTAAAATATAATATCAAAATCTAAAATGATTCAAAAGGAAAGCAAAATATATTACTTAATAATAATTATTTGTTTTTAAATTTTTATTCTTTTTATAAGCATATCTATTTTTTGATGAAAAATTATTTTTATGAATTATATTTGTAACTCATAATTTATTTTATAATTACTATATATATATAAATAAAAAACTTAACAATCAAAATGAATTTTTTAAATTATAATGAAAACAAATAAAAATGAGATTTATTAATTATTATTTAGGGTATACCGGTTAAAATGATTATCTATAGGAGTATCGGGATTTTGTAGTTTAGTAATTTAAGTGTTTAGGCATTTAGTGATTTATAGGTTTTATTTATACAATAAAATAACAAAAAAAAATATTTATTTTATTTTTTCACATGTTCAAAAGTTATAATCTTTGAAAATCTAAAAATTTTAAAACTTTTTTCAAAAGTGAATACAATATTTAGTTATAATAATTAATAAATTTATATATCATATAAATTCAATATAAACATTTTTATTGATAAATATTCTTATAATGATCAAAAAATAAATTAATAATCTATTATTAATAAGTTAGATATCAATTAAAATATAATTACAAAACCTAAAATGATTCAGAAATAACGCAAAATATATTACTATAAAAATTTTTTTGTTTTTAATTTTTTTATTCTTTTATTAAGTTTATCTATATTTTTTTTCTTGAAAAATAATTTATACAAATTATATTTGTCTAACCTATAATTTATTTTGTAATTAATATTTATATAAAAATAAACAAATAAATAATTAAAATGAATATTTAAAATTATAATGTAAAAAATAAAAATGAAATTTTATATTTATTATTTAGGATATACATGTTTAAAAAATTTATCTATTTAGGGTTTTCGAGATTTAGGAGTTATTGATTTAAGTATTTAGGCATTTTATGGTTTATAAGTTTTTTTCAAACAATGAAATAACAAAAAATTTAATTTTGATATTTTTTCAAATTTTCAAAGGTTATAACATTTGAAAATATAATAATTTTAAAATTTTTTAAAAATGTGAATACAATATTTAGTAATAATAAATATTATAACTATATATAATTTAAACTAAATATAAACAATTCTATTAAAAGATATTATATCAATTATCAAAAAATAAATTAATAAACTATTAGTAATATGATAGATATAAATTAAAATATAATTAAAAAACCTAAAATGATTCAAAATCAAAGTTAAATTTAATACTAAATAATAATTTTTTTTAGTTTTTGCATCATTTTATAAGCTTATATGTTTTTTTCATGAAAAATATATTATTTAAATTATATATGTATCACTCATAATTTATTTTGTAATTAATATAATTTAAATAAATTATTTAAATTATATTTAAGGTTTACGAGTTTAAAGGTTTAAGTATTTAGGGGCTTTTGTGTTTAAGAGTTTAGATGTTTAAGTGTTTAGGTATTTAGTTGTTTATAAGTTTTATTTAAACAATGATATAGCAAAAAATTTATTTTTATTATTTTTTTTAATTTTTAAAGATTATATCCTTTGAATTTATAATTATTTATAATTTTTTTTTATATGTGAATACTATATTTAGGTATAATAATCCTAATAATAATATATCAGTAAATTCAATATAAACAATTATATTGAAATATATTATATTAATGATCGAAAAATAAATTAATAAACTATTATTAATAAAATAGATATTATTTTAAATATTTTTGCAAAACGTAAATTTATTCAAAATGAAAGTAAAATATATTACAAAATAATACTTTGTTTGATGTTTTACTTCTTTTTATAAGTTTATATTTTTTGTAATTAAAAGTAAATTATTTAAATTATATTTTTCTTCCTCAAAATTTATTTTTAATTTATAATTCTATAAAAATAAACAAATAAATAATCAAAATGAATATTTAAAATTATAATGAATACAAATAAAATAGAGATTTATTATTTATTATTCAGGATATACTAGTTTAATGGTTTAAGTATTTAGGTGTTTTTGGGTTTAGTGATTTAATTGTTTAAGCCTTTAGTGATTTATAGTTTTTATTAAAATAATGAAAAAAAAAATTAAATTTTTTATTTTTATTAATTTTAGAAGGTTATAACCTTCGAAATTATGATAATTTTTTATTTTTTTTAAATGTGAATATAATATTCAGTAATAATAATCTTAATAATTATATATAATGTAAACTCAATATAAATAATTTTATTAATACATATTATAATAATGATCAATAAAAAATTAATAAACTATTATTAATAAGAATTATATAAATTAAAATTTAATTGCAAAATCTAAAATGATTCAAAATAAATATAAAATATATTACTAAATAATAAATTTTTGTTTTTAAATTTTTGCCTCTTTTTATGAGGATATATATTCTTTTTGATGAAAAATAAATTATTTAAATTAGATCTATCTCACTAATAATTTATTTTGTAATTAATATTTCTATAAAAATAAACTAATAAATAATTAAAATAAAAATTAAAAATTATACTTAATAAAAATTAAATTGAGATTTATGATTTTTTATTAATGTACATCCGTTTAATAGTTTAAGTATTTAAAGGTTTCGTCGTTTAGGAGTTTAGCAATTCATGTTTTTAGGTATTTAGTGGTTTATAGGTTTTATTTAAACAATAAAATAACAAAAAAAATTGTAATTTTTTCTCATTTTCATAGGTTATAACCTTTGAAAATATAATAATATTCAAACTTTTTTTAAATGTGAATACAATATTTAGTTATAATAAAATTAATAAGTATATATCATATAAATTCAATATAAACAAATTTATTGATAAATAATATAATAATGATAAAAATTTAAATTAATAAACTATTAATAAAAAGATTGATATTAATTAAAAAATATTTACAAAACTCAAATAGATTCAAAATTAAAGTAAAATATATTACTGGATAATAATTTTTAATTTTTAAATTTTTACTTCTTTTATAAGCATATATATTTTTTTGATTAAAAATAAATTAATTAAAATATATATGTCGCTCTCATAATTTAATTTGTAATAAATATTTCTATAAAAATAAACTAATAAATAATTAAAATGAATATTTAAAATTATAATAAATAGAAATAAAAATTAGATTTATTAATTATTAAGTAGTATATAGTTGTTTAATGGTTTATCTATTTAGGCATTATGAGGTTTAGGAGTTTACTGATTTAACTTTGTATGCAATTAGTGGTTTAAAGGTTTTATTAAAAAAATAAAATAATAAAAAAATTATTTTTATTATTTTTTTATATTTTCAAAGGTTATTTTGAAAATATTCTAATAATGATCAAAAAATAAATTAATAATCTATTATTAATAAGATTGATATCAATTAAAATATAATTACAAAACCTAAAATGATTCAGAAGAAAAGCAACATATATTACTATATAATAATTTTTTTTTGAATTTTTTTTTCTTTTAAAAGGTTTATCAATAATTTTTTGTTGAAAAATAATTTATATAAATTATATTTGTCTAACTCAATTTATTTTGTAATTAATATTTATATATAAATAAACAAATAAATAATTAAAATGAATATTTAAAATTATAATGAAAAAAAATAAGATTTATTATTTATTATTTATTATTTAGGGATACCGGTTTAATTTAAATTAGTTCTGTCTCAATAATAATTTATTTTATTATTTATATTTCTATATCATGAATTAATAAATAATTAAAATAAAAATTTTAAATTATAATAAATAAAAATTAAAATGAGTTTATGATTTATTATTAATGTATACCAGTTTAATGATTAAAGTATTTAGCGGTTTTGTCGTTAGGAGTTTAGCGATTTATGTTTTTAGGCTTTTATTAGTTTGTATGTTTTTTTTATAAAAATAAAATGACAAAAAAATTTCTATAATTTTTTATCATTTTCATAGTTTATAAAATTTGAATATATAATAGTATTTAAAATTTTTTGAAATTTTAATATAATATTTTGTTATAATAATAATTATAATTATATATCATATAAATTTAATATAAATAATCTTATTTAATCGATATTATAATAATGATCAAAAATTAAATTTATAAACTATTAATATTAAGATAGATATTGATTAAAAAATATTTACAAAACCCTAATTGATTCAAAATTAGAGTAACTTATATTACTTGATAATAATTTTTAATTTTTGAATTTATACTTCTTTTATAAGCATATATTTTTATTAGATAAACAATGTATTATTTAAATTATATTTGTCACACTCATAATTTATTTTGTAATAAACATTTTAAATTAAATACACTAATAAATAATTAAAATGAATATTAAAAATATAATAAATAGCAAAAAAAAATAGATTTATTAATTATTAAGTAGTATTTAGCGGTTTAATGGTTTATGTATTTAGGCATTATGGGGTTTAGGAGTTTACTGATTTAATTTTATATGCATTTAGTAGGGCGCCTCACAGCACTCAGAGATTCGCGTCCCGACCCAAAGTCTTGTCCCGAAAGAATCAAGAATGAGAAAAATCTATTGACTTTGACTTTTCCCATCCCATTCTGTCACATATTTTTTCTTTTGGGACGGTTCCGGATCTTAAGCAAAATCCATCCCAAGAACCATCCCATCCTAAAAAACTGATACTAGAACCAGGAATATATATATATATATAACATGAAGATGCCACCAATTCCGCTACTGCCCATCCAATTCCGATGCAACTATTGCTATTCCGACGAGTTCTAGGCCACCTCATGCCGTTCCAGCCATGTTCAGTTTGGTCCAGCCCTTGTCCGTCGCACTTCTGCTAGCCTACACCGGTTCTCAGATGCCACCAAACTTTTCGTTTGTTTTTCTGACGAGAATTGAGTAATTAATTATTATTATTATGTGTCTCAGTCAGTTTTGTTGAGTATTGGTTGTGGTGTTGTGGTTGGGCCGAATGAGTGGGATGAATGTGTTATAGTAAGTTATGTAGAGCTTGCTTTTTTGAAATATTTATATGTATTTATGCTTAACATATCATATTAATTAATGTCAATGCAGATGGCACAATCCAGCGGTAAACGAAAAATACAATAAATTGAAGATGATCACATCTCAAATGATCAAAGTACTGGTAAATCCAATCATCATTCTTTCACGAACCCTCCTATAGTTACGGCATATTCTTCAATTCCAATTGTAAAAGAAAGTCAAGGTACATCTAAACCTCAAGCTCATAAAAAGTATATGTCTGCTGTTTGAAAAACTTATGAGATATTAGTTGATTCATAGGGAAATGAAACTGGTAGGGAAGCTTGTATATGGTGTAGGAAAGAATATTTTGCAAAAAGTGATCAAGGTACTTCGGGTTTATTGAAATACTTTAGAGAGACTTGTAAAAAATTTCCACCCAAAAAAGAATTAATAGAAGCTCACAAAGGTAAAGACAGTACACATTCTTTGTTGAGTTTCACTAAAGGTACTAGTTCAGAGGATAACAAATTAACTTGTTTGCAATTTGATCAACAACTAGTTAGGGAGGCTTTGGTGAAAATGATCATAAAAATGAATTGTCTTTATGTTTTGTTGAGAGGGATGAGTTGAAAAAGTTTTGTGAAGTTAGTCAGCCTCAATTTAAAATTCCATATAGGCACTCTACACCGAGGAATTGTTTTTCTTTGTTTGTGAAGGAATATAAGAAAATATTTGATAGCATATCATCTCATTATTGTAGAGTCATTGACTGCCGACACTTGGACTAGTAATCAAAATTTGTCTTATATATGTTTGACTGTTCATTACATTGATTCTCAATGTAATATGCATAAAAGGCTTTTCAACTTTTGTGTAATTAAAAGTTATTATGGAGTTAATATTAGAAATTCTATTGAGTTTTGCATGAAAGAATGGGGTTTGAGAAAGTTAATGAACATTACTGTTAACAATGCATAAAATAATGATGTTGCAGTTAAACAATTGAAAAAAAGGCTTGTGAAGAAAAGTGTTGTACCTTTGAAAGGCGAGCATTTTCATATGAGATTTTGTGCTCATATCCTAAACATAATTGTCACAGATGGCATTGCAGTAGTTGAGGGTGCTATTCAAAAAATTAGAGGTGTGGTGAAATATGTGAGGAGCAGTCCTAAAAGATTAGATATGTTTAAGTTATGTGTTGAAGAAGCAAACATTACATACGGATCTTCATTGCAATTAGATTGTCCTACAAGATAGAATTCAACTTATTTGATGCTACAAACTAATATAAAATATCAAAAAGAAATTGATAATTTGGAGGACAAAGACAAAAGGTTTTTGAAGGAGTTTGGTTCAGACGTTCCAACCGAGAGAGACTGAACAAACGCCAAAATTTTTTCCCATTTCTTGAAAACTTTTTATGAGGTAACTTGTAAATATTCTGGCTCATAATATTATAACTCTAGTGTTTATTTTCCTGAGATTATTCGAATTTTGAAAAAAATTGAGCTTTGTGAAAATAGTAGAGATACAATGGTGTCTGAAATGGGGATGAAAATGATGCATAAATTCAACAAATATTAGGGTTCTCTTCAGTTAACAAATATTATGCTTTTTGTGGTAGTAGTGTTGGATCCTAGATATAAACTCAAATATCTCAAGGTTAAGTGCACTTAGCATTATGGAGAGGAATTGGCTAAAAATTTGGTGAAAAATGTTATAAATGCTTTAAATGAGATGATGGATGATTATAAAGATTTAAATGAAGATGAATCAAAAGAAGATGATTTCTCTTCTACTGTGTTGAATAAAAATGATGATTTCTTTGATGGTAGTGATACTTATGTTGATGATTTTTTTGTTGAATTGGAGAAAGAATAAGAAGTTGCAGCTTTGGAAGAGTTGGATAGGTACTTGGAGGACAAACTTGAAAAAAATAGAATTGATTTTGATTTTCTAAACTGGTGGAAGGTAAATGAGGTTGGGTATCCTTCTTTGGCAAATGTAGCAAGGGATGTATTTGCTATCCAAGCATCTACTGTGGTTTACGAATCTACATTTAGCATTGGAGGGAGAACTTTATATAAATGTAGGAGTTCTTTAACACCTATTACAGCTGAAGTTCTCATATGTCTACAAGATTAGTTGAGAACCTCAAACAAACCTATTGAAATTGAAGAATTAGTTCAAGACCTTGATGATAATGAATCAGGTTAGTATACATATCTTGTAAATTTTAATTTCACTTTTACTTATTTAATTCATTCAATTTAATAAAAATATGGTTCAATTATAATTTTCATATGGGTCACAAGATCCAAATATTCTTCCAACAATAGTTGGCCAACTATATTTGGAACGGGGGTATTAAATTTTATAAGGTAATATTTTGTTTTTTTATTACTATTTCATCTTAGAAATTTATGTCTGCATGATTAACACGTTTTCATCTTTGGTTGTCCTTATACGGTGGAGGAAGAAAAGGGAGGAGTTGTAGAAGAGATAATTAATTGGGTTTTGATTTACGTTGTTGTTCCGAGACGGACCTTTGAAATGATTATTATCATGGTTGTTATTAGTTGTATTTTTTTTTGTTATATTAAGCTACCTAATTTTAGCAATTACTTAAGTAGTAATTGATGCTACCAATGTTTGTGGTCATCTTTAGCTATTCCTTAATATTTTAAGTAATTGTTTAAAAAATGTAGTATAGCTATTATAGTTAACTTTCACTCGGCTGAACAAAGCCAACTTGTGAAAAAACAAAGAACCAAATTAAGCACACAACTCGGTCCCGTTCTATTTAACATTTTTATCCTTTTCTGCACATCAAAGCTTTTGACAAGGTAATGGAACTCGTTTGCGGTATTCAACCTATTTGAAAAAAACAAAATTAGACCAATTTGAGTTTGAAACATACATAACTAAGGAATGATAAATGATACAACAAAAGGTTTCGACATGAACTAACTTGGCCAGTTTGAAAAAAATAAATTGAAAAAAATGTGCGAATATTCCGTTCCGTCCCGAAACCATTTTCTCCTACCTAAAATCCCCGATCTACGTCTCATCCCATCCCAATTTTTTCAACCTATGGGACGGGTCTGGATCTTCAAAAAAAAATTTCCGAACTGTGGGAAGGAACTGGAGATTTGTAATCCGCATTCCGTCCCGTCCCATGAGCACCCCTAGATTTTAGTGGTTTATAGGTTTTATTTAAAAAATAAAATAACAAAAAATTTATTTTTATTAATTTTTGATTTTTTCAAAGGTTATAACCTTTGAAAATATAATAATTTTTATATTTTTTCAAATGTGAATACAATATTTAGTTATACTAATCATTATATTTAAATATTATATAAATTCAATATAAAAAATTTTATTGATAAATATTCTAATAATAATCAAAAAATAAATTAATAATCCATTAATAATAAGATAGATATTAATTAAAATATAATTACAAAACTTAAAATAATTCAGAAGCAAAGAAAAATATATTACTATATAATAATTTTTTGTTTTTGTATTTTTTCTTCTTTTAATAAATTTATCTATATTTTTTTAATGAAAAATAATTTATATAAATTATATTTGTCTAACTCATAATTTATTTTGTAATTAATATTTATATATAAATAAACAAATAAAAAATTATAATGAATATTTAAAATTATAATGACAAAAAAATGAGATTTATTATTTATTATTTATTATTTAGGGATAACGGTTTAATTTAAATTAGATCTGTCTCACTAATAATTTATTTTGTAATTAATATTTCTATAAAAATAAACTGATATAAAATTAAAATAAAAATTTAAAATTATACTGAATAAAAATTAAAATGAGATTTAGATTTATTATTAATGAATACAAGTTTAATAGGTTAAGTATTTAAAGGTTTTGTCGTTATGAGTTTAGCGATTTATGTTTTTACGCTTTTAGTGGTTTATAGGTTTTATATAAAAAAATAAAATAACAAAAAAATTTTATATAATTTGTTATCATTTTTATAGGTTATAACCTTTGAAAATATAATATAATTTACAATTTTTTGAAATGTGAATACAATAAATAGTTTTAATAATATTAATAATTATATTTCATATATATTCAATATAAACAATTTTATTGATAGATAATATAATAATGATCAAAAATTAAATTAATAAACTATTAATAAAAAGATAGATATTAATTATTAAATATTTAAAAAACTCAAATTGATTCAAAATTAAAATAAAATATATTACTGGATAATAATTTTTAATTTTTATATTTCTACTTCTTTTATAAGCATATATTTTTTTTATTAAAAATAAATTAATTAAATTATATTTGTCGTACTCATACTTTATTTTGTAATAAATATTTCTATAAAAATAAACTAATAAATAATTAAAATTATTATTTAAAATTATAATAAATAGAAATAAAAATTAGATTTATTAATTATTAAGTAGTATATAGCAGTTTAATGGTTTATGTATTTAGGCATTATGGGGTTTACGAGTTTAATGATTTAACTATGTATGCATTTAGTGGTTTATAGGTTTTATTTAAAAAAAATTATTTTTATTATTTTTTGATATAATCATAATAATTATATATCTTATAAATTCAATATAAACAATTTTATTGATAGATATTCTAATAATTATCAAAAAATAAATTAAAAATCTATAATGAATACGATTGATATTACTTAAAATATAATATCAAAACTTAAAATGATTCAAAAGCAAAGCAAAATTTATTACTTAATATTAATTATTTGTTTTTAAATTTTTATTCTTTTATACGCTTATCTATTTTTTGATGAAAAATAATTTTTATAAATTATATTTTTAACTTATTATTTATTTTAAAATTAATATATATATATAAATAAAAAACTAAACAATCAAAATGAATTTTTTAAATTATAATGAAAACAAATAAAAATGAGATTTATTAATTATTATTTAGGGTCAACCCATTTAAACGATTATCTATATAAGGGTATCTGATATTTGTAGTTTAGTGATTTAAGTGGTTAGGCATTTAGTGATTTATTGGTTTTATTTAAATAATGAAATAATAAATTTTTTTTTTCACATGTTCAAAGGTTATAATCTTTGAAAATATAATAATTTTAAAATTTTTTTCAAAAGTGAATACAATATTTAGCTATAATAATTATTAAATCTATATACCATATAAATTAAATATAAATATTTTTATTGATAATTTTTCAAATAATGATCAAAAAATAAATTAATAATCTATTATTAATAAGTTAGATATCAATTAAAATATAATTACAAAACCTAAAATGATTCAGAATCAAAGTAAAATATATTACTATATAATAATTTTTTATTTTTTATTTTTTATTTTTTTTCTTTTAATAAGTTTATCTATATTTTTTTGTTGATAAATAATTTATATAAATTATATTTGTCTAACTTATAATTAATTTTGTAATTAATATTTATATAAAAATAAACAAATAAATAATTAAAATGAATATTTAAAATTATAATTAAAAAAATAAAAATGAGATATATTATTTATTATTTAGGATATACCTATTTAAAAAATTTATCTATTTAGGGTTTTCGAGATTTAGAAGTTATTGATTTAAGTAGTTAGGCATTTAATGGTTTATAGCTTTTATTTAAATAATAAAATAACAAAAAAAATTATTTTTGATATTTTTTTAAATTTTAAATTTTCATAACATTTGAAAATATAATAATTTTAATTTTTTTTAAAAATGTGAATAAAATATTTAGTAATAATAAATATTATAACTATATATAATATAAACTAAATATAAACAATTTTATTGATAATATTATATCGATTATCAAAAAATAAATTAATAAACTATTATTAATATTATAGATATAAATTAAAATATAATTAAAAAACCTAAAATGATTCAAAATCAAAGTAAAATTTTTTACTAAATAATAATATTTTTTTTACTTTTTGTATCATTTTATAAGCTTATATATTTTTTTGTTGAAAAATATATTATTTAAATTATATTTGTCACTCATAATTTATTTTGTAATTAATATTTCTATAAATTATTTAAATTATATTTAAGGTTTATGAGTTTAAAGGTTTAGGTATTTAGGGGCTTCAAGGTTTAGGAGTTTAGAGATTTATGTATTTAAGCATTTAAAGGTTTATAAGTTTTATTTAAACAATGATATAAAAAAAATTTATTTTTGTTATTTTTTCTAATTTTTGAAGGTAACCTTTGAAAATATAAAAATTTTTAAATTTTTTTTATATGTGAATACTATATTTAGTTATGATAATCTTAATAAATATATACCATGTTAATTCAAAATAAACAATTATATTGATAGATATTATATTAATGATCAAAAAATAAATTAATAAATAATATTAATAAGATAGATATTTTTTAAAATATATTTGCAAAATGTAAATTTATTCAAAATCAAAGTAAAATATAATAGTAAATAATTTTTTTTGATGTTTTTCTTCTTTTGATAAGTTTATATTGTTTGTTATTAAAAGTAAATTATTTAAATTATATTTGTCTTCCACATAATATATTTTTAATTTATAATTCTATAAAAATAAACTAAAAAATTATTAAAATGAATAATTAAAATTATAATGAATACAAAAAAATTGAGATTTATTATTTATTATTCAAGATATGCTAGTTTAATGGTTTAAGTATTTAGGTGTTTTGGGGTTTAGTGATTTAACTGTTTAGTACTTTAGTGATTTATAGTTTTTATTTAAAGAATAAAAAAATAAAAAATTAAATTTTTTGATTTAATTTGATTTTTTATAATTATTGAAGGTTATAACCTTTGAAAATATAATAATTTTTATTTTTTTTAAATGTTAATATAATATTTAGTTATAATATTCTTAATAATTATATATAATGTAAATTCAATACAAAAAATTTTATTAATAGATATTATAATAATGATCGAAAATTAAATTAATAAAATATTAATAATAAGATAGATATTAATTAAAAAATATTTAGAAAACCCAAATTGATTCAAAATTAAAGTAAAAAATATTACTGGATTATAATTTTAAATTTTTAAAAATTTTACTTCTTTTATAAGCCCATATATTTTTTTTGATTAAAAATAAATTATTTAAATTATATTTTTCGCACACATAATTTATTTTGTAATAAATATTTTTATAAAATAAACTTATAAATAATTAAAATGAATATTTAAAATAATAATAAATTGAAATAAAAATTAGATTTCTTAATTATTAAGTAGTATATAGCAGTTTAATGGTTTATGTATTTAGGCATTACGGGCCTTAGAAGTTTACTGATTTTACTGTGTATGCATTTAGTGGTTTATAGGTTTTATTTGAAAATTAAAATTATTAAAATATTTATTTTTATTATTTTTTGATAGTTTCAGAGGTTATAATATTTTAAAAATATAATAATTTTTAAATTTTTTTCAAATGTGAATTCAATATTTAGTTATAATAATCATTATAATTATATATCATATAAATTCAATATATACAATATTATTTATATATATTATAAAAATGATCAAAAAATTAATTAATAATCTATTATTAATAAGATACATATCAAATTAAAATATAATAAAAAAACCTAAAATGATTCAGAAGAAATCAAAATATATTACTCTATAATAATTTGTTGTTTTAAATTTTTTTTTTCTTTTAAAAATTTATTTATATTTTTTTGATGAAAATTAATTTATATAAATTATATTTGTCTAACTCATAATTTATTTTTTTAATTAATATTTATATAAAAATAAACAAATAAAAAAATAAAATGAATATTCAAAATTATAATGAAAAAAATAATATTGAGATTTATTCTTTATTATTTTGGGTATACTAGTCTAATTTAAATTAGATCTGCCTCACTAATAATTTATTTTGTAATTAATATTTCAATATAAATAAACTGATAAATAATTAAAATAAAAATTTAAAAGTATACTAAATAAAAATTAAAATGAGATTTATGAATTATTATTAATGTATACCAGTTTAATATTTTAAGTATTTAGAGGTTTTGTCATTTAAGACTTTAGCGATTTATGTTTTTAGGCATTTAGTGGTTTATATGTTTTGTTTAAACAATGATATAACAAAAAAATTAATTTTGATATTTTTTCACATTTTCAAAGGTTATAACATGTGAAAATATAATAATTTAAAAATTTTTAAAAAATGTAAATACAATATTTAGTAATAATAATCATTATAATTATATATAATATAAACTAAATATAAACAAATATATTGATAGATATGATATCAATTATCAAAAAATAAATTAATATGCTATTATTAATTTGTAAGATATAAATTAAAATATAATTGCAAAAAATTTTCAAAATCCAAGTAAAATTTATTACTAAATAATAATTTTTGTTATTTAGTTTTTGCTTCTTTTTATAAGCTTATATTTTTTTTTGATCAGAAATAAATTATTTAAATTATATTTGTATCACTCATAATTTATTTTGTAATTAATATTTTAATAAATTATTTAAATTATATTTAAGGTTTACGAGTTTAAAGGTTTAAGTATTTAGGGGCATTTGTGTTTAGGAGTTTAGAGGTTTAAGTGTTTAGGGATTTAGTGGTTTATAAGTTTTATTTAAACAAAGATATAACAAAAAATTTATTATAATTATTTTTTTTAATATTTTAAGGTACCATTGAAAATATAATAATTTTTAAATTTTTTTTAAATTTAAATATAATTATAGTTATAATAATCTTAATAATTATAAGTCATTTAAATTCAATATAAATAATTACATTGCTAGATATTATAATAATGATCAAAAAAATTTAATAAACTATTATTAATAAGATAGATATTATTTAAAATATATTTGTAAAATCTAAATTTATTCAAAATCAAAGAAAATATATTACTTAATAATAATTTTCTTAATTTTTTGCTTTTTTTATAACTTTATATTTTTGTTATTATAAATAAATAATTTAAATTAATTTGTCTTACTCATATTTTATTTTGTAATATAATTCTATAATAATAAACTAATAAATAATTAAAATAATTATTTAAAATTATAATGAATACAAATAAAATTGAGATTTATTATTTATTATTCTAGATATATCGGTTTAATGGTTTAAGTATTTAGGCCTTTTTGGGGTTTGGAGTTTAGTGATTTAAGTGTTTAGACCTTTAGTGATTTATAGTTATTATCTAATGAATTAAAAAACAAAAAAATTTAATTTTTTGATTTTTTCTAATTTTTGAATGTTGTGACCTTTGAAAATATAATATTTTTAAATTTTTTTAAATGTGAATATAATATTTAGTTATAATAATCTTAATAATTATATATAATATAAACTAAATATAAATAATTTTATATATAGATATTATAATAATGATCAATAAATAAATTAATAAACTAGTATTAATAAGAATGATATAAATTAAAATATAATTGTAGAATCTAAAATGATTCAAAATCAAAATAAGATATATTACTAAATAATAATTTTTATTTTAAAAATTTTGCCTCATTTTATAAGCATATATTTTTTTTGATCAAAAATAAATTATTTAAGTTATATGTGTCTCACTAATAATTTATTTTGTAATTAATATTTCTATAGAAATAAATTGATAAATAATTAAAATGAATATTTAAAATTATAATGAATAATAATAAAAAAGAGATATAATATTTATTATTTAGGGTATGCCTATTTAATGGTTTAAATTTTTTGTGGTTTTGGGGTTAAAAAGTTTATTGATTTATATGTTTGCACATTTAGGTGTTTATAGGTTTTATTTAATCAATAAAATAACAAAAATTTATTTTTATGAATTTTCATCATTTTCAAAGGTTATAACCTTTTAAAATATAATAATTTTTAAATCTTTGTAAAATATGAATGCAATACTTAGTTATAATAATCATAATACGTATATTTGATGTAAATTTAATATAAAAAATTTTATTAATATATATTATTATAATGATAGAAAAATAAATTAATAAACTATTATTAATGAGATAGATATTAATTAAAATATATTTGAAGAACCCAAAATAATTCAAAATCAAAGTAAATTATATTACTAAATAAAATTTTAAATTTTTTAAATTTTGTTTATTTTTATAAGCTTATTTTTTTTCATAAAAAATAATATATTTAAATTATATGTCTCACTCATTATTTATTTTGTAATTAATATTTCTTTAAAAATAAACTAAAAAATAATTAAAATGAATATTTAAAATTATAATGAATACAAATAAAAATGAAATTTATTATTTATTATTTAGGTTATATAGGTTTAATGGTTTAAGTATTTAGTGGGTTTTGGGGTTAAGGAGTCTAGATATTTAAATGATTAGACATTTAGTTGTTTATAAGTTTTATTTAAATAATAAAATAATAAAAAAATTATTTTTGTGATTTTTTATTATTTTTGAAGGTTATAACCTTTGAAAATATAATAATTTTTAAATTTATTTCCAATGTAAATATAATATTTAGTTATAATAATCTTAATAATTATAAGACATTTAAATTCAATATAAGTAATTTTATTGATAGATATTATAATAATGATCAAAAAATAAATTATTAAAATTATATTTGTCTCTATTTATTTTGCAATTAATATTTCTATAAAAAATAAACTAATAAATAATTAAAATGAATATTTAAAATTATTATGTATACAAATTAAAATGAGATTTATGATTTATTATATATGGTATACCGGTTTAATGGATTGTTAATTTAGAAGTTTTGTCATTTAGGAGTTTTGCAATTTATGTTTTTAGGCATTTAGTGGTTTATAGTTTGTATTTAAATAATAAAAAAATTTTTTTTTTGATTGTATCTGATTTTCAAATGTTATAACATTTAAAAATAAAATAATTTTTAATGATAGAAAGTATTATAATGATCAAAAATTAAATTAATAAACTATTATTAATAATATAAATATTAATTAAAATATATTTACATAACACAAAATGATTCAAAATCAAATAAAAATATATTACTAAATAATAATATTTAATTTTAAAATATTTCCTTCTTTTTATAAGCTTATATTTTTTATTGATTAAAAATAAATTATTTAAATAATATTTGTCTCACTCAAAATTTATTTTGTAATTAATTTTTCTAAAAAATTAAACAATAAATAATTAAAATGAATATTTAAAATTATAATATATAGAAATAAAAATGAGATTTATTATTTATTAAGTTGTATATAGCTGTTAAAAGGTTTATGTATTTAGGGGTTTCGGGGTCTATGAGCTTACTGATTTAAGTAAGCATGCATTTAATGATCTATAGGTTTTCTTTTAAAAATGAAATAACAAAAAATTTATTTTTATTATTTTTTAAATGTTATAACCTTTAAAAATAAAATAATTTTTAAAATTTTTTGAAATGTGAATACCATTTATAATTATATAAATCTTACTAATTATACATCATATAAATTCAGTATAAACAATTTTAATGATAGAAAGTATTATAATGATCAAAAATTAAATTAATAAACTATTATTAATAATATAAATATTAATTAAAATATATTTACATAAAAACAAAATGATTCAGAATCAAATCAAAATATATTACTAAATAATAATATTTAATTTTAAAATATTTCCTTCTTTTTATAAGCTTATATTTTTTATTGATTAAAATTAAATTATTTAAATAATATTTGTCTCACTCAAAATTTATTTTGTAATTAATTTTTCTAAAAAATTAAACAATAAATAATTAAAATGAATATTTAAAATTATAATATATAGAAATAAAAACGAGATTTATTATTTATTAAGTTGTATATAGCTGTTAAAAGGTTTGTGTATTTAGGGGTTTCGGGGTCTATGAGCTTACTGATTTAAGTAAGCATGCATTTAATGTTCTATAGGTTTTCTTTTAAAAATGAAATAACAAAAAAATTATTTTTATTATTTTTTCTCATTTTTTAAGGTTATAACATTTAAAAAATAATAATTTTTAAATTTCTTTTCAAAAGTGAATACAATATATATTTATAATAATCATAATAATTATATATCATATAAATTCAATATAAACAATTTATTTGATAGATATTCTAATAATTATCAAAAAATAAATTAAAAATCTATTATGAATAAGATTGATATTACTTAAAATATAATATCAAAACCTAAAATAATTCAAAAGCAAAACAAAATTTATCACTAAATAAGAATTATTTGTTTTTAAACTTTTATGATTTTTATAAGCTTATATATTTTTTGATAAAAAATATTTTTAATAAATTATATTTTAAACTCATAATTTATTTTATAATTAATATATATATATAAATAAAAAACTAAAAAATCAAAATGATTTTTTAAAATTATAATGAAAACAAATAAAAATGAGATTTATTAATTATTATTTAGTGTATACCGGTTTAAAGGATTATATATATAGGGGTATCGAGATTTTTTTTGTTTAGTCAAAGAAGTGTTTAGGCATTTAGTGGTGTATAGGTTTTTATTTAAACAATGAAATAATAAAAAAAATATTTTTTATTATTTTTACACATTTTCAAAGGTTAAAACCTTTAAAAATTAAATAATTTTAAAATTTTTTTCAAAAGTGAATATAATATTTAGTAATAATAATCATTATATTTATATATCATATAAATTCAATATAAACATTTTTATTGATAAATATTCTAATAATGATAAAAAAATAAATTAATAATCTATTATTAATAAGATAGATATCAATTAAAATATAATTACAAAACATTAAATGATTCAGAAGAAAAACAAAATAAATTACTATATAATAATTTTTTGTTTTTAAATTTTTTTTTCTTTTAAAAAGTTTTTATATAAATTTTGATTAAAAATAATTTATATTTGTTTAACTCATAAGTTATTTTGTAATTAATACTTATATAAAAATATACAAATAAATAATTAAAATAAATATTTAAAATTATAATGAAAAAAAATGACTTTTATTATTTATTATTTAGGGTATACCGGTTTAATTTAAACTAGATCTATCTAACTAATAATTTCTTTTGTAATTAATATTTCTTTAATAAAACTGATAAATAATTAAAATAAAAATTTAAAATAAAACTGAATAAAAATTAAAATGATATTTATGATTTATTATTAATGTATACCAGTTATATTGTTTAAATATTTAGAGGTTTTGTCTTTTAGGAGTTTAGCGATTTACGTTTTTAGGCATTTAGTGGTTTATAGGTTTTATTTAAACAATAAAATAAAAAAAATTGTAATTTTTTCTCATTTTTGTTGGTCATAACCTTTGAAAATATAATAATATTTAAAATTTTTTGAAATGTGAATACAATATTCAGTTATAATAATATTAATAATTATATATCATATAAATTAAATATAAACAATTTTATTGATAGATATTATAAAAATGATCAAAAATTAAATTAATAAACAAATAATAATAAGATAGATATTAATTAAAAAATATTTACAAAACCCAAATTGATTCAAAATTAAAGTAAAATATATTACTTAATAATAATTTTTAATTTTTAAATTTTTACTTATTATAAAAGCGTAAATGCTTTTATTGATTAAAAAAATTATTTAACTTATATATCTAGCACTCATAATTTCTTTTGTAATAAATATTTTTATAGTAATAAACTAATAAATAATTAAAATAAATATTAAAATTATAATAAATAAAAATAAAAATTAGAATTATTAATTATTAAGTAGTATATAATGGTTTAATGGTTTATTTATTTAGGCATTACGAGGTTTAGGAGTTTACTGATTTAACTGTGTATGCATTTAGTGATTATAGGTTTTATTTAAAAAATAAATAAACAAAAAATTTATTTTTATTCTTTTTTGATATTTTAAAATGTTATAACCTTTGAAAATATAATAATTTTTAAATTATTTTAAAAAGTCAATTTAATATTTAGTCATAATAATCATTATATTTATATTTCATATAAATTCAATATAAATAATTTTATTGATAAATATTCTAATAATGATCAAAAAATAAATTAATAATCTAATATTAATACGATAGATATCAATTAAAATATATTTACAAAACCCAAAATGATTCAGAAGGATAGCAAAATATATTACTAAATAATAAATTTTTGTTTTGAAATTTTTTCTTCATTTTATAAGTTTATCTATATTTTTTGATGAAAAATAATTTACATAAATTATATTTGTCTAACTCATAATTTATATTGTAATTAATATTTTATAAAAATAAACGAATAAATAATTAAAATGAATATTTTAAATTATAATGAAAAAAATAATATTGAGATTTATTATTTATTATTTAGGGTATTGTAGTTTAAAAGGATTATCTATTTAGGGTTTTCGAGATTTCGGAGTTATTGACTTAAGTATTTTGGCATTTAGTAGTTTATATGATTTATTTAAACAATGAAATAACACAAAAATTATTTTTGATATTTTCTCACATTTTCAAAGGTTATAACCTTTGAAAATATAATAATTTTAATTTTTTTTAAAAAGTAAATACAATATTTAGTAAAAAGAATCATTATAAGTATATATATTATAAACTAAATATAAATAATTTTATTGATAGGTATGATATCAATTATCAAAAAATAAATTAATATGCTATTATTAATATGATAGATATAATTAAAATATAATTGCAAAACCTAAAATTATTCAAAATCAAAGTAAAATTTATTACCAAATAATAATTTTTGTTTTTTAGTTTTTGCTTCATTTTATAATCTTATATATTTTTTTGATTAAAAATAAATTATTTAAATTATATTTAAGGTTTACGAGTTTAAAGTTTTAAGTATTTAGGGGCTTTTGTGTTTAGGAGTTTATAGATTTAAGTGTTTAGGCATTTAGTGGTATATAAGTTTTATTTAAATTATGATATTACAAAAAATTTATTTTTATTTTTTTTTCTAATTTTTCAAGGTTATAACCTTTGAAAATATAAAAATTTCTAAATTTTTTTCAAAAGTAAATATAATATTTAGTTATAATAATCTTAATAAATATAAGTCATTTAAATTAAATATAAAAAATCACATTGCTAGATATTATAATAATGATCAATAAATAAATTAATAAACTATTATTAATAAGATAGATATTATTTAAAATATATTTGCAAAATCTAAATTTATTCAAAATCAAAGTATATATTACTAAATAATAATTTTTTTTAATATTTTGCTTTTTTTATAAGTTTATATTTTTGTTATTAAAAATAAATTATTTAAATTATATTTGTCTTCCTCATAAATTATTTTTTAATTTATAATTCTATAAAAATAAACTAATAAATAAGTAAAATAAATATTTAAAATTATAATGAATACAAATAAAATTGAGATTTATTATTTATTATTCAGGATATACATGTTTAATGGTTAAAGTATTTAGCTGTTTTGGGGTTTAGTCATTTAAGTGTTTATGCCTTTAATGATTTTATCTAATTTTTTAAGGTTATAACCTTTGAAAATATTATAATTTTTAATTTTTTTTAAAATGTGAATATAATATTTAGTTATAAGAATCTTGATAATTATATATAATCTAAAATCAATATAAATGATGTTATTAATATATATTATAATAATGATCAATAAATAAATTAATAAACTATTATTAATTAGAATGATATAAATTAAAATATAATTGCAAAATCTAAAATTATTCAAAATTAAATTAAAATAAATTACTAAATAATAATATTTTGTTTTAAAAATTTTGCCTGTTTTTATAATCTTATATTTTTTTGATAAAAAATAAATTATTTATATTATATCTATCTCACTAATAAATTATTTTGTAATTAATATTTCTATAAAAATAAACTGATAAATAATTAAAATGCATATTTAAAATTATAATGAATACTAATAAAAATGAGATTTATTATTTATTATTAAGAGTATACTAATTTAAAGACATATGTATTTATGGGCTTCGAAGTATAGGAGTTTAGTCATTAAGAATTTTGGTATTTTGTGGTTTATAGATTTTATTTAAAAAATCTAATAACAAAAACTATATTTTTTCTTTTTCTTATTTTCAAAAGTTATAACCTTTGAAAACTTAATAATTTTTAAATTTTTTTAAAATATTAAAATATTATATTGTTATAATAATCTAAATAATTATATATTATGTAAATTCAATATAAATAATTTTTTTATAGATATTATGATGATGATAATAAAATAAATTAATAAACTATTATTAATAAGATAGATATTAAATAAAATTTATTTGAAAAACCTAAAATGATTCAAAATCAAAGTAAAATATATTAATAATATAGATATTAAATAAAACTATTATTAATAAGATAAAATATACAGGTTTAAAATATTATATATTTAGGAGTTTTGGGATTTAAGAATTTAGTGATTTAAGTGTTTAGGCATTTAGTAGTTTATAGGTTTTATTTAAAAAATAAAATAACAAAAAAATTTTATGTTATTTGTTCTCATTTTTGAAGGATATAACCTTTGAAACTATAACAATTTCTAAATATTTTTTAAATGTGAATACTATATTTAGTTATGATAATCTTAATAATTATATATCATGTAAATTCAATATAAACAATTATATTAATATATATTATAATAATGATCATACAAAAGATTAATAAACAATTATTAATAAGATTAATGTTGTTTAAAATATATTTACAAAACCTAAAATGATTCAAAATCAAAGTGAAATATTTACTAAATATTAATTTTAAATTTTAAATTTTTTGTATCCATTTATAAGCTTATATATTTTTTGATGAAAAATAAATTATTTAAATTATATTTGTCTAACTATTAATTTATTTTTTAATTTATATTTCTATTAAAATAAACTAATAATAATTAAAATGTATATATAAAATTATAATGAATACTATTAAAAATAAGATTTATAATTTATTATTTAGGGTATACCTATTTAATGGTTTAAGTTTATTGTGGTTTTGGGGTTAATGAGTTTATTGATTTATATGTTTACCCATTTAGGTTTTATTTATTGATTTATATGTTTACCCATTTAGGTTTTATTTATTGATTTATAGGTTTTATTTTATCACTGAAATAACAAAAAATTTATTTTTATTAATTTTCGTGATTTTCAAAGGTTATAACCTTTGAAAATATAATAATTTTTTAATAGTTCTAAAATATGAATACAATACTTAGTTATAATAATCTTAATAATTATATTTGATGTAAATTCAATATAAAAAATTTTATTAATATATATTATTTTGATTATCAAAAAATAAATTAATAACTATTATTAATAAGACAAATATTAATTAAAATATATTTGCAGAACACAAAATAATTCAAAATCAAAGTAAATTATATTAATAAGTAAAATTTTAAATTTTTGAAATTTTGTTTATTTTTATAAGCTTATATTTTTTTTCATAAAAAATTATTTATTTAAATTATATATGTCTTAGTCATTATTTATTTTATAATTAATATTTCTATAAAAATTAACTAAAAAATAATTAAAATGTATATTTAAAATTATAATGATTACAAATAAAAAATGAGATTTATTATTTATTATTTAAGTTATATTGGGTTAATGGTTTAAGTATTTAGGGGGTTTTGTGGTTTAGGAGTCTAGAGATTTAAATGTTTAGGCATTTAGTAGTTTATAAGTTTTATTTAAATAATAATATAATAAAAAAATTATTTTTGTGATTTTTTATCATTTTTGAAGGTTATAACCTTTGAAAAAATAATAATTTTAAAATTTGTTTCAAATGTAAATATAATATTTAGTTATAATAATCTTAATAATTATAAGACATTTAAATTCAATATAAATAATTTTATTGTTAGATATTATAAAATTGATCAAATAATAAATTAATAAACTATTCTTAATAAGATTGATAACAATTAAAATATAATTACAAAACCTATATATAATGATTCAAAATCAAAGTAAAATATATTACTAAATAATAATTTTTTGTTTTTAAATTTTTACTTCTTTTTATAAGCATATTTTTTTTGATTAAAAGTAAATTATTAAAATTATAGTTATCTCTCTCGTTATTCATTTTGTAATTAATATTTCTATAAAAAATAAACTAATAAATAATTAAAATGAATATTTAAAATTATAATGAATACAAATAAAAATGAGATTTATGATTTATTATATGTGGTATCCCGGTTTAATTGTTTGATTATTTAGGAGTTTTGTCATTGAGGAGTTTATCAATTTAAGTTTTAACGTATTTATTGGTTTATAGGTTTTATTTATATAATAAAAATAAAAAAAATTTAGATTTTTTCTGATTTTCAAAGGTTATAACCTTTAAAAATAAAATAATATTTAAAATATTTTGAAATGTGAATACTATATATAATTATATTAATCTTACTAATTATATATCATATAAATTCGATATAAACAATTTTAATGATAGATATTATAATAATGATCAAAAATTAAATTAATAAACTATTAATAATAATATAAATATTAATTAAAATATATTTACATAACACAAAATGATTCAAAATCAAATCAAAATATATTACTAAATAATAATATTTAATTTTAAATTTGTCCTTTTAATAAGCTTATATTTTTTTAATTAAAAATAAATTATTTAAATAATATTTGTCTTACTCGAAATTTATTTTATAATTAATTTTTCTAAATAATTAAACTATAAATAACTAAAATGAATATTTAAAATTATAATAAATAGAAATAAAAATGAGATTTATTATTTATTAAGTAGTATATAGATGTTAAAATGTTTATGTATTTAGGGGTTTCGAGGTCTATGAGCTTACTAATTTAAGTAAGTAAGCATTTAATGGTCTATAGGTTTTATTTAAAAAATAAAATAACTAAAAATTTATTTTTATTATTTTATCTCATTTTTTAAGATTATAACCTTTGAAGATATAATAATTTTTAAATTTTTTTCAAAAGTGAATACAATATTTATTCATAATAATCATAATAATTATATATCATATAAATTCAATATAAACAACTTTATTGATAGATATTCTAATAATTATCAAAAAATAAATTAAAAATCTATTTTGAATAAGATTGATATTACTTAAAATATAATATCAAAACCTAAATGATTCAAAATCAAAGCAAATATATTTACTAAATAATAATTATTTGTTTTTAAATTTTTATTCTTTTATAAGCTTATCTATTTTTTGATTTATAAAAAATTTTTATAAATTATATTTTTAACTCATAATTTATTTTATAATTAATACATATATAAAAAAAACGAAACAATCAAAATGAATTTTTTAAATTATAATGAAAACAAATAAAAATAAAATTTATTAATTATTATTTAGGGTATACCGATTTAAAGGATTATCTATATAGAGGTATCGAGATTTTGTAGATTAGTGATTTAAATGCTTAGGCATTTAGTGGTGTATAGGTTTTATTTAAACAATAGAATAACAACGATAAAATATTTTTTTTTATTTTTTCACATTTTCAAAGGTTATAATATAATAATTTTAAAATTTTTTTCAAAAGTGAATATAATATTTAGTTATAATAATCATTATATTTATATATCATATAAATTCAATATAAACATTTTTATTGATAAATATTCTAATAATGATGAAAATATAACTTAATAATCTATTATAAATAAGATAGATGTCAATTAAAATATAATTACAAAACCTAAAATGATTCAGAAGCAAAGCAATAAATATTACTATATAATAATTTTTTGTTTTGAAATTTTTTTTCTTTTAAAAAGTTTATCTATAAATTTTTGATGAAAATTAATTTACACAAATTATATTTGTGTAACTCATAAATTATTTTGTAATTAATATTTATATAAAAATAAACAAATAAATAATTAAAATTAATATTTAAAATTATAATTAAAAATAATGAGATTTATTATTTATTATTTATTATTTAGGGTATACCGGTCTAATGTAAATTAGATCTGTCTTACTAATAATTTATTTTGTAATTAATATTTCTATAAAAATAAACTAAAAATTAATTAAAATAAAAATTTAAAATTATACTGAATAAAAATTAAAATGATATTTATGATTTATTATTAATGTACACTAGTTTAATTGTATAAGAATTTAGAGGTTTAATCTTTTAAGAGTTTAGTGATTTAGGTTTTTAGGCATTTAGTGGTTTATTGGTTTTATTTAAACAATAAAAAAATTAAAAAATTGTAATTTTTTCACATTTTCATACATTATAACCTCTGAAAATATAATAATATTTAAAATTTTTTGAAATGTGAATAAAATATTTAATTATAATAATATTAATAATTATATATGATATAAATTTAATATAAATAATTTTATTGATAGATATTATAATAATGATCAATAATAAATTAATAAACTATTAATAATAAGATAGATATTAATTAAAAAATATTTACAAAACCCAAATTGATTCAAAATTAAAATAAAAAATATTATTGGATAATAATTTTTAATTTTTAAATTTTTACTTCTTTTATAAGCGTATATATTTTTTTATTAATAAATAAATTATTTAAATTATATTTGTCGCACTTATAATTTATTTTATAATAAATATTTCTATAAAAATAAACTAATAAATAATTAAAATGAATATATTTACTATAATAAAGAGAAATTAAAATTAGATTTATTAATTATTATGTATTATATAGCAGTTTAATTGTTTATATATTTAGGTATTACGGGGTTTAAGTGTTTACTGATTTAATTGGGTATGCATTTAATGGTTTATCTTTCTATTTTTCTTTCTATAGATAAAATACTTAATGATTCTATGTTTTTTTCAATCAATCAATCAATCAATTATTACCCATTATGTTTCTATAGATAAAATACTTAATGATTACGGGGTTTAAGTATTTAATAATTTTTTGTTTTGAAATTTTTTACGCATAAAAAATTAATAAATCAATCAATCAATACTATTTATGTTTATCAGTAAACACTTAAACCCCGTAATAGAAAGATAAACATATATATATTTATCTATTTTTCTTTTTATAGATAAAAAACATAATGACTAATTTCTATTTTTCTTTCTATTAAAAAACTTAATGATTCTATGCATAAAATACTATTTATGTTTATCTATTTATGTTTGTTTATCTATATGTTTATCTATTTGTCAATCAATCAATCAATCTATTTGTTTATCTATCTATCTATTTGTCTATCTATCTATGTAATTATCTATCTAACTATTTGTGAATCTTTTTGTCTATATATCTATCTATCTATCTATCTCTCTATCTATTTGTCTATCTATCTATTTTTCTATATATCTATCTATCGGTTGATCAATCAATCGATCTATTAATCTATCTATATTTCTATCTATCTATCTATCTCTATCTTTCAATTTGTCTAACTATTTTTTATCTATTTGTCTATTTATTTATATATATTTCGGTCAATCTATCTATCTATCTATCTATTTATCTATTTATTTATCTATTATCTATGTATATATCTGTCTATCTATCTATCTATCTCTCTCTATCTATCTATCTATCTATCTGTCTATCAATCTGTCTATCTATCTTTCTAACTATTTATCTATCTATCTATATATCTATTTATCTATTTGTATGTCTATATATCTTTTAATATATCGATATATTTTTCTATCTATATGTCTATCTATTTATCTATATATCTATCTATTTATCTATATGACTATCTATTAGTCTATCTATATGTCTATATATATATATATATAAATCTATATGTATATCTATCTTTCTATCTATATGGTTGTATATGTATCTATCTATATGTCTATCTATATGTCTATCTATCTTATCTATATGTCTATCTTTCTATCTATCTATCTATCTTTATTTCTATTTATCTATATGTATGTCTATATATATTTAATCTATAAATATATTTGTTTATATATATGTCAATCTACTTGTCTATCTAATAATCTATCTATCTACCTATCTATTTATCTGACTATCTATCTGTCTATCTATATATCTAACTAACTATCTATCTATATATTTATCTATCTATATATCTATCTGTCTATATACCTATATATCTATATATCTAGCTATATGTCCATCTATCTATCTATCTATCTATCTATGTCTATCTATCTGTCTATTTATCAATCTATTTGTATATCTATCTGTATATCTATCTGTCTATTTTTCATCTATATGTCTATCTATTTGTCTGTTTATATGTCTATCTATTTGTCTGTTTATATGTCTATCTATCTATCTATATGTTTATATATTTGTTTATCTATCTATATATCTTTTTATCTATCTGGTTTGTCTATTTATCTATTTGTCTATCTCTCGATCTATTTTTCAATATTTATATATGTCAGTCTATCTTTCTATATGTCTATCTTTCTGTCAATCTATTCATGTAATTGTTTGTTTATCTATTTATCTATTTATCTATATGTCTATTTATTTGTCATTGAGTCATTATGCACACTGCGTCCTTTCCATTCGGATTTGTCCAAGCCTTTTGGAGGAAACTGAATGATGCACCATATTAAAACTATACAAATATAAGATTGTGCATGTGTGTGACATGGAGGATCAAGCGTTTGCCTATGTCATTGCTATACAATGGAATACATGTAAAACTGAATACCCATAAATCCACAAGTCCATATCTACGGCATTTTGTCAATTCATTCTCACCTCTGAAGTCTACATTCTTTTGCTCCAATGATCCTCAAAAGAGTATCTCTTGGGTTAGAATGCTTCCTCCTCGAGCTCCAAAAGTGGCTGTATGTTGCACCGAACAAAATATCAAAAAATATGCATGCATCAGTGTGCATGTGTGATTAGGTCCATCTCATAGTCTAATTATCTACGCGTACAACCAAGCTAGAATACAAGTAAAATTACAAAATGCTATAAAGATGGGTCTTCTGCTCTCGGGAGTGTAGCATAGCCTAATGTGTATTTACAAAATGCATTAGTGGACCCGACTTAAAGATACTCATGGGTCTAGTAGCCCTCATTGCATGCTACTTAGAGAACAGACAAGATTGTGTGTGTGATATGTCATGATCCGTCTCTACAAGTACATGGTGCATACAAAGTCCAAAATAGAAATAAGACTACAAACATAAACTACAACTTTGAATCTTTAGCTCCCGTGTGGCTGGTCTGGACTCCATTACATACTGGCCCTGCTTGGTGATGCTTCGGATTTTACCGCCTCTCCAATTAATCATGGATTACCCGCTACTCCTGTTGGGCGATGGTTGGGTGGCCCTTTATGGTGCATGATAGGGATAGTGGGACCCACTCGTAGCTACTTCCGGGATTACTTTCGACCACTTTGCTCGGTCTCGTCAGTTGTCTGAATGTTATCATACCGGCTTGCTAGTGGGACCCTCTACAAGCTGGTGCCCCATACTTCTGGCTGCTTCCAGGACTTGTTGGCCCCTCTAAATGCTACACCAAAATGGACAAGAATATGTGCACGTGTGTACTATGGTCCGTCGCTATGTGTGTGTGGTGCAGCAGTATCAGGGTTTAAGAGTTTAGTAATTTAAGTATTTAGGTATTTTGTGGTTTATAGGTTTTATTTACATAATTAAATACAAAAAATATAATTTTTATGATTTTTTTCTCATTTTCAAGGTTATGTAACCATTGAAAATATTATAATTTTTAATTTTTTTAAAATGTTAATATAATATTTAATTATAATAATCATAAAAATTAAATATCATGTAAATTCAATATATTTAATTTTATTGATCGATATTATAATACTGATCATAAAATAGATTAATAAACTTTTATTAATAAGATAGATATTAATTAAAATATATTTGCAGAACCCAAAATAATTCAAAATCAAAGTAAATTATATTACAAAATAAAATTTTAAATTTTTGAAATTTTGTTTATTTTTATAAGCTTATTTTTTTTAATAAAAAATAATTTATTTAAATTATATCTGTCTCACTCATTATTTATTTTATAATTAATATTTCTATAAAAATAATCTAAAAAAATAATTAAAATGAATATTTAAAATTATAATGAATACAAATAAAAATGAGAATTATTTTTATTATTTAGGTTATATAGGTTTAATGGTTTAAGTATTTAAAAATTTTTGGGGTTTAGGAGTCTAGAGATTTAAATGTTTAGTCATTTAGTGGTTTATATGTTTTATTTAAATAATAAAATAATAAAAAATTATTTTTGTGATTTTTTATCATTTTTGATGGTTATAACCTTTGAAAATATAATAATTTTAAAATTTTTTTCAAATATAAATTAATATTTAGTTATAATAACTTAATAATTATAATACATTTAAATTGAATATAAGTAATTTTATTGTTCGATATTATAAAAATGATAAAATAATTAATTAATAAACTATTATTAATAAGATTGTTCGCAATTAAAATATAATTGCAAAAACTATATATAATGAATCAAAATCAAAGTAAAATATATTACTAAATAATAATTTTTTGTTTTTTAATTTTTACTTCTTTATATAAGCTTTTTTTTTGATTAAAAATAAATTATTAAATTTATATTTGTCTTACTCATTATTTATTTTGTGATTAATATTTCTATAAAAAATAAACTAATAAAGAATTAAAATGAATATTTAAAATTATAATGAATACAAATTAAAACGAGATTTAAGATTTATTATATATGGTATACCGGTTTAATGGTTTGATTATTTAGAGGTTTATAGGTTTTATTTATATAATAAAAATTTAAATTCTATTTTTGATTTTTTCTAATTTTCAAAGGTTATAAGCTTTGAAAATAAAAAACTTTTTAAAATTTTTTGAAATGTGAATACCACGTATAATTATATTAATCTTACAAATTATATATCATATAAATTCAATATAAATAATTTTTATGATAGATATTATAATAATGATCAAAAATTAAATTAATAAACTATTATTAATAATATTAATATTAATTAAAATATATTTACATAACACAAAATGATTCAAAATCAAATCAAAATATATTACTAAATAATAATATTTAATTTTTATAATTTCCTACTTTTTATAAGCTTATATTTTTTTATTAAATTATATTATTTAAATAATATTTGTCTCACTCGAAATTTATTTTGTAATTAATTTTTCTAAAATATTAAATTAAAAATAATTAAAATTAAAATTTAAAATTATAATAAATAGAAATAAAATTGAGATTTATTATTTATTAAGTAGTATATAGCTGTTAAAAGGTTTGTCTATTTAGGGTTTCGAGATTTATGAGGTTAATGATTTAAGTATGCATTTAAGGTTCTATAGGTTTTATTTAAAAAATGAAATAACAAAAAAAATTTTTTTTTATTTTTTCACATTTTCAAACGTTATAACCTTTGAAAATGTTATAATTTTAGAATTTTTTTCAAAAGTGAATATAATATTTTGTTATAATAATCATTATATTTATATATCATATAAATTCAATATAAACATTTTTATTGATAAATATTCTAATAATGATGAAAAAATAACTTAATAATCTATTATTAATAAGATAGATATCAATTAAAATATATTTACAAAAGTTAAAATGATTCAGAAACAAAGAAAAATATATAACTATATAAAAATTTTTTGTTTTGAAATTTTTTTTTCATTTAAAAAGTTTATCTATTTTATTTTGATGAAAAATAATTTATATAAATTATATTTGTGTAACTCATAATTTATTTTGTAATTAATATTTATATAAAAATAAACAAATAAATATTAAATTTGAATATTTAAAATTAAAATGAAAAAAATGAGATTTATTCTTTATTATTTAGGATATACCGGTTTAATTTATATTATATCTGTCTCACTAATAATTTATTTTGTAATTAATATTTCTATAAAAATAAACTGATACATAATTAAAATTAAAATTAAAATTATATTGAATAATTAAAATAATTTATTTTGTTCCTCTCTCAACTCTAGAATGATTGCTAAGCTCTAACCAAAATAATAGCTTTTACTTTATCTCTTTTATGTCTTATCATATTTGATGTTGAATCACTGGGATATCAAAGGTAATTTGACTCTTGTATGCTAAAAGGTTAAACTAGAGTTGTACTCCTATGTGTTGAAATAGCTAGTTGTTGAGGATGCTATTTATATTGATTATTGTAATTTCTTCTAAAATATATCTCATGCACACACTCAGTAATTTTTTAAAAACATAGTTCACCTCTAAAAAAAATAACCACCTTGTAGCCTATTAGAACAAACTAGCCCCAGGGTGGTTTGAGCAGGGCAAGAAGTATGGGCGCTCTTTAAATCGAGAATCAAAAACTTTATTTTATTGGCATGTCTAAGCCTTTTTTTCATATCCTCATGGATATGAAAAGTATCATTTCTTTCTTTTTATATTAAATGAGTTATGTATACAAGCTCACAATACCCAAAAAGATGTAAATGAATCATATTCAAATGTATAAAAGGTTTTAATCATTGCTCAAAATATTAGTCTTTCATAATGACACTTGAGGTCACAAATCAAAAGAAAAAGCCAAAGTGATATTTCTAATCCCAAGAATTTTAGCTATAGAAAGTTATAAAGAGTAGTACTCGAGCTTTAACTATTTCTAGGGTCATGACTTTTTCTCTTAATGTATGTCCAAAGTTACAATCATTCCTAGTGCAATGACTTTACAATATAAAGATAAAATGCACATGCTATGGTCATATCCAATACTGTGACACAGTATTATAGTGATTAAATATGTATTCATGATCATTCTTAGTACCATAACAATATGTTCAACAGAGAGACACAAGTTATGGCATATTCTCATCGATATGATTTTGTGTTCTTGACACAAAATATACAATCATGACCATTGCTAATGCTACAATAATCTAAAGCAAGAAAGAGACAGGATCCATAACTCACCCCTTGAGTCATGACTTTGTTTTACATATACAAAAAGATAAATCTGTGACATTCCTAAAAGTTGTGAATTTCAATTTAGATTTAACACTTAGATTTTTGATTATAAAAGTGCAAAACATGAGATTTAGGATTTAGGGTTTATGGATTAGAATTATAGTTTATGGTTTATGATTTAAGTCATTATACGCACTACAACCTTTCCATTCGGATTTGTCCCAGCATTTTGGAGGACCCTAATGATGCACCATATTAAAACTATGCAAATATAAGATTGTGCATGTGTGTGATATGCAGCATCAAGCATTTTCCTATGTCAATGCTATCCAATGAAATACATCTAAAACTGAATACCTATAAATCCACAAGTCCATATCTACGACACTTTATCAATTCATTCTCACCTCTGAATTCCACATTCTTTTGCTCCAATGATTTTCAAAGAGTATCTCATGGGTTAGAATGCTTCCTCCTCGAGCTCCAAGAAGTGGCTGTATTTTGCACCTACAAAATATCAAAAAATATGCATGCATCGGTGTGCATGTATGATGAGGTCCATCTCATAGTCTAATTATCTACGCGTACAACCAAGCTAGATTACAAGTAAAATCACAAAATGTATAAAGATGGGTATTCTGCTCCCGAGAGTGTAGCATCGCCTAATGTGTATTTACAAAATGCATTAGTGGGCTCCACTTAGAGATACTCATGGGTCTAGTTGCCCTCATTTCATGCTACATAGAGAACAAACAAGATTGTGTGTGTGAGTATGAAATGATCCGTCTTTACAAGTACATGGTGCATACAAAGTCCAAAATACAAATAAGACTACAAATATAAACTACAAGTTTGAATCTTTCGCTCCCGTGTTGCTTGTCTGGACTTCATTGCTTACTGGCCCTGCTTGGTGATGCTTCGGATTTTGTCAGCTCTCCAATTAATCATGGATTACCCACTACTCCTGTTGGGCGACGGTTGGGTGGCCCTCTATGCTGCCTGATAGGGCTAGTAGGACCCAATCCAAGCTACTCCTGGGTTTACTCCCGACCATTTGCTCGGTCTCGTCAGTTGTCTGAATGTTATAATTCCGGCCTCTTTGTGGGGCCCTCTACAAGTTGGTGGCCCATACTTCTGGCTACTTCCAGGACTTGCTGGCCCGTCTAAATGCTACACCAAAATGGACAAGAATATGTGCTCGTGTTTACTGTGGTCCATCGCTTGTGTGTGTGGTGCAGCAGTATTAGGGTTTAGGAGTTTAGTAATTTAAGTATTTACGTATTTTGTGGTTTATAGGTTTTATTTATATAATTACATAACAAAAAAATTATTTTTATGATTTTTTTTTCATTTTCAAGGTTATAACCATTGAAAATATTATAATTTTTAATTTTTTTTTCAAATGTTAATACAATATTTAATTATAATAATCATACATATTAAATATCATGTAAATTCAATATAAATAATTTTTTTGATCGATATTATAATACTTATCATATAATAGATTAATAAATTATTATTAATAAGATAGATATTAATTAAAATATATTTGCAAAACCTAAAATGATTCAAAATCAAAGTAAAATATATTACTAAATAATAATTTTTTATTTTTAAATTTTTGATTCTTTTTATATGCTTATAAATTTTTTTGATGAAGATAAATTATTTAAATTATATTTGTCTCATTCATAATTTTATTTTCCAATTACTATTTTTATAAAAATAAACTAATAAATAATTAAAATGAATATTGAAATTATAATGAATACAAATAAAAATGAGATTTATGATTAATTATTTAGGGTATACCGGTTTAATGGTTTAAGTATTTATGAGTTTAGGAGTTTAGTGATTTAAATGTTTATGCACTTAGTAGTTTATATGTTTCATTTAAATAATGAAATAACAAAAAAATTATTTTTCAAATTTTCTTCAATTTTGAAGGTTATAACCTTTATAACTATAATAATTTTTAAATTTTTTTCAAATGTGAATACAATATTTAGTTATAATAAACTTAATAATTATATATCATGTAAATTAAAAATAAACAATTTTATTGATAGATATTAATAAACTAAATATAAATATAAATATAATAATGATCAAAAAAAATTAATAAGCTATTATTTATTGATAGATATTTATATATTATTTATAAATACCTAAACATTTAAAGATGGTTTAAATGTTTAAGTATTAAAGGGTTTTTGGGTTTACGAGTTTAATGATTTAAGCATTTAGGCATTTAGTAGTTTATATGTTTTATATAAACAATAAAATAAAAAAAAATTATTTTTGTGATTATCTTATTTTCAATGATGATAACCTTTAAAAATATAATAATTTTTAAATTATTTTCAAATTTAAATATAATATTTAGTTATAATAATCTTTATAATTATATATCATGTAAATTCAATATAAATACTTTTATTAATAAATATTCTAATAATGATCAAAAAATGAATTAATAATCTATTATTAATAAGATAGATATCAATTAAAATATAAATACAAAACCTAAAATGATTCAGAAGCAAAGCAAAATATATTAATATATAATAATTTTTTGTTTTGAAAATTTTTTTTATTTTAAAAAGTTTATCTATAAATTTTTGATGAAAAATAATTTATATAAATTATTTTGGTCTAGCTCAATTTATTTTGAAATTAATATTTATAAATAAATAAACAAATAGTTAATTAAAATGAATATTAATAATTATAATTAAAAAAATGAGATTTATTATTTATTATTTAGGTATACTATTTTAATTTAAATTAGATCTGTCTCACTAATAATTTATTTTGTAATTAATATTTCAATAAAAATAAACTGATAAATAATTTAAATAAAAATTTACAATTATACTAAATAAATATTAAAATGAGATTTATGAATTATTATTAATGTTTACCAGTTTAATATTTTAAGTATTTAGAGGTTTCGTCATTTAAGAGTTTAGCGATTTATGTTTTTATGCATTTAGTGGTTTATAGGTTTTATTTAAACAATGAAATAAAATAAAATATTTTTGATATTTTTTCACATTTTCAAAGGTTATAAACTTTCAAAATATGATAATTTTAAATTTTTTTAAATTTGTGAATACAATATTTTGTAATTATTATCATTATAATTATATAAAATATAAACTAAATATAAACAATTTTATTGATAGATATGATATCAATTATCAAAAAATTAATTAATATGCTATTATTAATATGATAGATATAAATTAAAATATAATTAAAAAACCTAAAATGATTCAAAAACAATGTAAAATTTATTACTAAATAATAATTTATGTTTTTTAGTTTTTGCTTCTTTTTATAAGCTTATATATTTTTTTGATGAAAAATAAATTATTTAAATTATATTTGTATCACTCATAATTTATTTTGTAATTAATATTTCAATATATTATTTAAATTATATTTAATGTTTACTAGTTTAAAGGTTTTAGTATTTAGGGGCTTCGGGATTTAGGAGTTTAGAGATTTATGTTTTTAGGCATTTAATGGTTTATAAGTTTTATTTAAACAATGATATAACAAAAAATTTATTTTTGTTATTTTTTATCATTTTTGAAAGTTATAACCTTTGAAAATATAACAATTTTTAAATTTTTTTTATATGTGAATACTATATTTAGTTATGATAATCTTAAAAATTATATATCATGTTAATTCAATATAAAAAATTATATTGATAGATATTATATTAATGATCAAAAAATAAATTAATAAACTATTATTAATAAGAAAGATTTTATTTTAAATATATTTGCAAAAATAAATTTATTAAAAATCAAAATAAAATATATTACTAAATAATAATTTTTTTGATGTTTTGCTTCTTTTTATAAGTTTATATATTTTTTATTAAAAGTAAATAATTTAAATTATATTTGTCTTCCTCATAATTTATTTTTAATTTATAATTCTATAAAAAAAACTAATAAATAATTAAAATAAAAATTTAAAACTATAATGAATACAAATAAAATAGAGACTTATTATTAATTATTTAGAATATACTAGTTTAATGGTTTAAGTATTTAGTTGTTTTGGAGTTTAGTGATTTAAGTGTTTAGGCCTTTAGTGATTTATAGTTTTTATTTAAAGAATGAAAAAATAAAAAATTAAATTTTTTGATTTTTTTTAATTTTTGAAGGTTATAACCTTTGAAAATATAACAATTTTAAATATTTTTTATATGTAAATACTATATTTAGTTATGATAATCTTAATAATTATATATCATGTAAATTCAATACAAACAATTATATTGTTAGATATTATATTAATGATCAAAAAATAAATTAATAAACTATTATTAATATGAAAGATTTTATTTAAAATATATTTGCAAAACGTAAATTTATTCAAAATCAAAATAAAATATATTACCATATAATAATTTTTTTGATGTTTTGCTTCTTTTAATAAGTTTATATTTTTTTTTATTAAAAGTAAATTATTTAAATTATATTTGTCTTCCTCATAATTTATTTTTAATTTATAATTCGATAAAAATAAACTAATAAATAATTAAAATGAATATTTAAAACTATAATGAATACAAATAAACAAGAGATTTTTTATTTTTTATTTAGGATATACTAGTTTAATGGTTTAAGTATTTAGGTGTTTTAGGGTTTAGTTATTTAAGTGTTTAGGCCTTTAGTGATTAATAGTTTTTATTTAAAGAATTAAAAAAATAAAAAATTTAATATTTTAATTTTTTTTTAATTTTTGAAGGTTATAACCTTTGAAAATATAATAATATTTAATTTTTTAAAAATGTTAATATAATATTTAGTTATAATAATCTTAATAATTATATACAATGTAAACTCAATATAAATAATTTTATTTATACATATTATAATAATAATCAATAAAAAATTAATAAACTATTATTAATAAGAAAGATATAAATTAAAATATAATTACAAGATATAAAATGATTCAAAATCAAAATAAAATATATTACTAAATAATAAATTTTTGTTTTTAAAATTTTGCCTATTTTTATAAGGATATATATTTTTTTTGATGAAAAATAAATTATTTATATAAGATTTGTCTCACTAATAATTTATCTTGTAATTAATATTTCTATAAAAATAAACGGATAAATAATTAAAATAAAAATTTTAAATTATACGTAAATAAAATTAAATTGATATTTATGATTTTTTATTAATGTACACCCGTTTAATGGTTTAAGTAATTAGAGGTTTTGTCATTTAGGAGTATAGCAATTTATGTTTTTAGGCATTTAGTGGTTTATAGGTTTTATTTAAACAATAAAATAACAAAAAAAATTTGTAATTTTTTGTCATTTTCATAGGTTATAACCTTTGAAAATATAATAATATTTAGAATTTTTTGAAATGTGAACACAATACTTAGTTATAATAATTTTAATAATTATATATCATATAAATTCAATATAAACAATTTTATTGATAGATAATATAATAATGATCAAAAATTAAATTAATAATCTATTAATATTCAGATAGATATTAATTATAAAATATTTATAATACCCAAATCGATTCAAGATTAAACTATAATATATTACTATATAATAATTCTTAATTTTAAAATTGTTACTTATTTTATAAGGGTATATTTTTTTTTGATTAAAAATAAATTATTTAAATTATATTTGTCGCACTCATAATTTATTTTGTAATAAATATTTTATAAAAATAAACTAATAAATAATTAAAATCAATATTTAAAATTATGATAAATAAAATAGAAATTGGATTTATTAATTATTAAGATGTATATAGCGGTTTAATGGTTTTTGTATTTAGGAGGTTACTAATTTACCTATATAAGCATTTAGTGGTTTATATGTTTTATTTAAATAATAAAATTAGAAAAAAATTATTTTTGTTATTTTTTGATATTTTCAAAGGTTATAACCTAAGAAAATACAATAAATATTAATTTTTTTTCTAAAGTGAATACAATCTTTAGTTATAATAATCATTATATTTATATATCATATAAATTCAATATTAAAAATTTTATTGATAAATATTCTTATAATGATCGAAAAATAAATTAAAAATCTATTATTAATAAGATAGATATGAATTAAAATATAATTACAATACCTAAAATGATTCAGAAGCAGAGAAAAATATATTACTATATAATAATTTTTTATTGAATTTTTTTTCCTTTTAAAAAGTTTATGTATATTATTTTGATGAAAAATAATTTATATAAATTATATTTTGTAACTCATAATTTATTCTGTAATTAATATATTTATAAAAATAAACAAATAAATAATTAAAATGAATATTTAAAATTATAAAGAAAAAAAATGAGATTTATTATTAATTATTTAGGGATACCGGTTTAATTTAAATTAGATATTTCTCACGGATAATTTATTTTGTAATTAATATTTTTATAAAAATAAACAGATAGATATTTAAAATAAAAATTTAAAATTATACTGAATAAAATTTAAAATGAGATTTATGATTTATTATTACTATATAACAGTTTAATGGATTAATTATTTAGAGGTTTTCTAATTTAGGATTTTAGCAATTTATGTTTTTAGGCTTTTAGTGGTTTATATGTTTTATTTAAAAAAATAATATATGAAAAAAAAAATTTCTATAATTTTTTCTCATTTTCATACGTAATAACCTTTGAAAATATAATAATATTTATATTTTTTGAAATGTGAATACAATACTTAGTTATAATAATATTAATAATTATATATCATATAAATTCAATATAAACAATTTTATTGATATATATTATAATAATGATCAAAATTAAATTTATAAACTATTTATATTAAGATAGATTTTAATTAAAAAATAATTAGAAAACCCAAATTGATTCAAAATTATAGTAAAATATATTTATTGATAATAATTTTTAATTTTTAAATTTTTACTTCTTTTATAAGCATATATATTATTTAAATTATATTTGTCGCACTCATAATTTATTTTGTAATAAATATTTCTATAAAAATAAACTAATAAATAATTAAAATGAATATTTAAAATTATAATAAATAGAATTAAAAAATAGATTTATTAATTATTAAGTAGTATATAGCGGTTTAATGGTTTATGTATTTTGGCATTGCGGGGTTTAGCAGTTTAATGATTTAACTGTGCATGCATTTAGTGGTTTATAGGTGTTATTATAAAAAAATATCAAAAAAATTATTTTTTTTATTTTTTGATATTTTCAAAGGTTATAACCTTTGAAAATATAATAATTTTTAAATTTTTTTCAAAAGTGAATACAATATTTAGTTATAATAATCATTATATTTATATATCATATAAAACAATATAAATATTTTTATTGATACAAATTCTAATAATGATCAAAGAATAAATTAATAATCTATTATTAATAAGATAAATATCAATTTTAATATAATTACAAAACCTAAAATGATTCAGAAACAAAGCAAAATATATTAATATATAATAATTTTTTGTTTTGAATTTTTTTTCTTTTAAAAAGTTTATCTATATTTTTTTTATGAAAAATAATTCTATAAATTATATTTATCTAACTCAATTTATTCTGTAATTAATAATTATATAAAAATAAACGAATAAATAATTAAAATGAATATTTTAAATTATAATGAAAAAAATAATATTGAGATTTATTATTTATTATTTAGGGTATACCGGTTTAAAATGATTATCTATTTAGGGTTTTAGATATTTAGGAGTTATTGATTTAAGTATTTAGGAATTTAGTAATTTATAGGATTTATTTAAACAATGAAATAAGAAAAAAATTATTTTTGTTATTTTTTCACATTTTCAAAGTGTATATCATTTGAAAATATAATAACTTTAAAACTTTTTTAAATTTTTAATAAAATATTTAGTTATAATAATTATTAAAATTATATATAATATAAACTAATTATAAATAATTTTATTGATAGATATTATATCAATTATCAAAAAATAAATTAATAAACTATTATTAATATGATAGATATAAATTAAAATAAATTAATAAACTGTTCAGCGTCTCTATCTCTTCTCTCTGTGCAATTTATCGCGACTATTCTGTGTGCTGTATATTGTAAGACATTTTTGTTGATTTAATCTGTAATGCATAAGCATTTTCTGGTATATTTAGCTAGTCGTTCTAAGCGACTAGCGAACCACATTATTTTTGGCGTTTATTTCTCATTTTTTGATTCTATCATGGATGGTTGCTGAATTGGGATATATATATTTCTTGTTTTCTGTTGTTTCTGTGTTTCTGTATCTCAATCAACTACCTTGGAAGCACAATTGCCCAATAATTATATATGGTATACCGGTTTAATGGATCGATTATTTAGGGGTTTGTCATTTAGGAGTTTTGCAATTTATGTTTTTAGGAATTTAGTGGGATATAGGTTTTATTTATATAATAAAAATAAAAAATATTTTTTTTGATTTTTTTTTGATTTTCAAAGGTTATAACCTTTGAATTTTAAATAATTTTTAAAATCTTTTGAAATGTGAATACAATGTATAATTATATTAATCTTATTAATTATATATCATATAAATTCAATATAAATAATTTTAATGATAGATATTATAATAATGATCAAAAATTAAATTAATAAACTATTATTAATAATATAAATATTAATTAAAATATATTTACAAAACACAAAATGATTCAAAATCAAATAAAAATATATTACTAAATAATAATAATTAATTTTTAATTTTTTCTATCTTTTTATATGCTTATATATTTTTATGACTAAAAATAAATTATATAAATAATATCTGTCTCACTCGAAATATATTTTGTAATTAATTTTTCTAAAAAATTAAAATATAAATAATTAAAATTAATATTTAAAATTATAATAAATAGAAATAAAAATGAGATTTATTATATATTATTTATTAAGAAGTATACAACTGTTATAAGGTTTATGTATTTAGGGGTTTCGGGTTTTATGAGCAACTGATTTAAATAAGTAAACATTTAATGGTCTATAGGTTTAATTTAAAAATTAAATAACAAAAAAATTATTATTTGTATTCTTTCTCATTTTTTATTATTATAAGCATTGAAAATATAATAACTTTTAAATTTTGTTCAAAAGTGAATACAATATTTATTTATAATAATCATAATAATGATTTATCATATAAATTCAATATAAATAAATTTATTGAAAGATATTCTAATAATTATAAAAAAATAATTAAAAATCTATTATGAATAAGATTGATATTACTTAAAATATAATATCAAAACCTAAAATGATTCAAAAGCAAAGCAAAATATATTACTTAATAATAATTATATGTTTTAAATTTTTATTCTTTTTATAAGCTTATCTATTTTTTGATGAAAAATTATTTTTATAAATTATATTTTTAACTTATAATTTATTTTATAATTACTATATATATATAAATAAAAAACTTAACAATTAAAATGAATTTTTTAAATTATAATGAAAACAAATAAAAATGAGATTTATTAATTATTATTTAGGATATACCGGTTTAAAAAATTATCTATATAGGGGTATCTGAATTTTGTTGTCTAGTGATTTAAGTGTTTATGCATTTAGTGATTTATAAGTTTTATTTAAACAATAAAATAACAAAATAAATATTTTTTTTATTTTTTCACATGTTCAAAGGTTATAATATTTGAAAATATAAAAATTTTAATGCATTTTTAAAAAGTGAATACAATATTTAGTTATAATAATTATTAAATTTATATAGCATATAAATTCAATATAAACATTTTTATTGATAAATATTCTAATAATGATTAAAAAATAAATTAATAATATATTATTAATAATTTAGATATCAATTTAAATATAATTACAAAAAGTAAAATGATTCAGAAACAAAACAAAATATTTTACTATATAATATTGTTTTCTTTTTAATTTTTTTCTTCTTTTATTAAGTTATATCTATATTTTTTTGTTGAAAACTAATTTATATAAATTATATTTGTCTAACTTATAATTTATTTTGTAATTAATATTTATATCAAAATAAACAAATAAATAATTAAAATGAATATTTAAAATTATAATAAAAAAATAAAAATGAGATTTATTATTTATTATTTAGGATATACATGTTTAAAAAATTTATCTATTTAGGGTTTTCGAGATTTAGAAGTTATTGATTTTAGTATTTAGGCAACTAATGGTTTATAGGTTTTATTCAAAATATGAAAAAACAAAAAATTTATTTTTGATTCTTTTTCGAATTTTCAAAGGTTATTACATTTGAAAATATAATAAATTTAAAATTTTGTAAAAAAGTAAATACAATATTTAGTAATAATAAATATTATAACTATATATAATATTATTTAAATATAAACATTTTTATAGATAGATATTATATCAATTATTAAAAAATAAATTAATAAACTATTTGTAATTTAATAGATATAAATTAAAATATAATTAAAAAACCTAAAATGATTCAAAATCAAAGTAAAATTTATTACTAAATAATAATTTTTTTTAGTTTTTGCATCATTTTATAAGCTTATATGTTTTTTGATGAAAATATATTATTTAAATTATATTTGTATCACTCATAATTTTTTTCTAATTAATATTTATATAAATTATTTAAATTATATTTAAGGTTTACGAGTTTAAAGGTTTAAGTATTTAGGGGCTTCGGGGTTTAAAAGTTTAGATATTTATGTATTTAAGCATTTAATGGTTTATAAGTTTTATTTAAACAATGATATAACAAAAAATTATTTTTGTTATTTTTTCTCATTTTTGAAGGTTATAAACTTTGAAAATATAATAATTTTTAAATTTTTGTTATATGTGAATACTATATTTAGTTATGATAATCTTAATAATTATATATCATGTAAATTCAATATAAACAATTATAATGAAATATATTATATTAATGATCAAAAAATAAATTTATGAACTATTATTAATAAGATAGATATTATTTTAAATATATTTGCAAAACGTAAATTTATTCAAAATCAAAGTAAAATATATTACAAAATAATACTTTCTTTAAATTTTTTACTTCTTTTTATTAGTTTATATTTTTTGTTATTAAAAGTAAATTATTGAAATTATATTTGTCTTCCTCATAATTTATTTCGAATTTATAATTCTATAAAAATAAACCAATAGATAATTAAAATGAATATTTAAAATTATATTGAATACCAATAAAATAGAGATTTATTATTTATTATTCAGGATATACTAGTTTAATAATTTAAGTATTTAGGTGTTTTGGCGTTTAGTGAGTTAAGTGTTTAGGCCTTTAGTGATTTATAGTTTTTATTTAAAGAATGAAAAAATAAAAAATTTAATTTTTTGATTTTTTTTTAATTTTTGAAGGTTATAACCTTTGAAATTATAATAATTTTTAATTTTTTTTAAATGTGAATATTATATTCAGTAATAATAATTTTAAAAATTATATTAATGTAAACTCAATATAAATACTTTTATTAATAGATATTATAATAATGATCAATAAAAAAATAATAAACAATTATTAATAAGAATGATATAGATTAAAATATAATTGCAAAATATAAAATGATTTAAAATAAAAATAAAATATATTACTAAATAATAAATTTTTGTTTTTAAAATTTTGCCTATTTTTATAAGGATATATATTTTTTTTGATGAAAAATAAATTATTTAAATTAGATCTGTCTCACTAATATTTTATTTTGTAATTAATATTTCAATAAAAATACACTGATAAATAATTAAAAAAAAATTAAAATTATACTTAATAAAAATTAAATTGAGATTTATGATTTTTTATTAATGTACACCTATTTAATAGTTTAAGTATTTATAGGTTTTGTCATTTAAGAGTTTAGCAATTCATTATTTTAGGCATTTAGTGGTTTATAAGTTTTATTTAAACAATAAAATAACAAAAAAAAATTATAATTTTTTCTCATTTTCATAGCTTATAACCTTTTAAAATATAATAATTTTTAAAATTTGTTGACATGTGAATATAATATTTAGTTTTAATAATTTTAATAATTATATATCATATAAATTCAATATAAACAAATTTATTGATAGATAATATAATAATGTTCAAAAATTAAATTAATAAACTATTAATAAAAAGATTGATATTAATAATAAAATATTTACAAATCCCAAATTGATTCAAAATTAAAGTAAAATATATTACTGGATAATAATTTTTAATTTTTAAATTTTTAATTCTTTTATAAGCACATATTTTTTTGATTAAAAATAAATTAATTAAGATATATATGTCACTCATAATTTAATTTGTAATAAATATTTCTATAAAACTAAACTAATAAATAATTAAAATGAATATTTAAAATTATAATAAATAGAAATAAAAATTAGATTTATTAATTATTAAGTAGTATATAGTGCTTTAATGGTTTATGTATTTAGGCATTATGAGGTTTAGGAGTTTACTGATTTAACTATGTATGCATTTAGTGTCATAGGTTTTATTAAAAAAATAAAATAATAAAAAAAAATTAATTATTTTTTGAGATTTTCAAAGGTTATATAACCTTTGAAAATATAATAATTTTTAAATTTTTTTTAAATGTGAATACAATATTTAGTTATAATAATCATTATATTTATATATCATATAAATTTAGTATAAACAATTTTATTAATAAATATTCTAATAATGATCAAAAAATAAATTAATAATCTATTATTAATAAGATAGATATCAATTAAAATAGAATTACAAAACTTAAAATGATTCAGAAGAAAAGCAAAATATATTACTATATAATAATTTTTTGTTTTGAATTTTTTTTCTTTTAAAAGGTTTATCAATAATTTTTTGATGAAAAATAATTTATATAAATTATATTTGTATAACTCAATTTATTTTGTAATTAATATTTATATATAAATAAACAAATAAATAATTAAAATGAATATTTAAAATTATAATGAAAAAAAATGAGATTTATTATATATTATTTAGGGATACCGGTTTAATTTAAATTAGATCTGTCTCAAAAATAATTTATTTTGTTATTTATATTTCTATAAAATAAATTGATAAATAATTAAAATAAAAATTTAAAATTATACTGAATAAAAATTAAAATGAGGTTTATGATTTATTATTAATGTCTACATGTTTAATGATTTAAGTATTTAGAGGTTTTGTTGTTAGGAGTTTAGCGATTTTTGTTTTCAGGCTTTTATTGGTTTATAGGTTTTATTTAAAAAAATAAAATAACAAAAAAAATTCTATAATTTTTTATCATTTTCATAGGTTATAACATTTGAAAATATAATAATATTTAAAATTTTTTATAATTTTAATACAGTATTTTGTTATAATAATATTAATAATTATATATCATATAAATTTAATATAAATAATTTTATTGAAAGATATTATAATAATGATCGAAAATTAAATTTTTAAACTATTAATATTAAGATAGATATAAATTAAAAAATATTTACAAAACCCAAATTGATTCAAAATTAAAGTATCTTATATTACTTGATAATAATTTTTAATTTTTGAATTTATACTTCTTTTATTAGCATATATTTTTATTAGATAAATAATATATTATTTAAATTATATTTGTCTAAATTATAATTTATTTTGTAATAAATATTTCTAAATAAATACATAAATAAATATTTAAAATAAATATTAAAAAATATAATAAATAGCAATAAAAAATATATTTATTAATTATTAAGTAGTATTTAGTGGTTTTATGGTTTATGTATTTAGGCATTACGGGGTTTAGGAGTTTACTGATTTAACATTATATACATTTAGTAGGGCTCCTCACGGGACTCGGAGATTCACGACCCGACCCAAAGTCTTGTCCCGAAATAATCGGGACTGAGAAAAATCTGTTGACTTTGACTTTTCCCGTCCCGTTATGTCATGTATTTTTTTTGGGACAGTTCCGGATCTTATGCAATATCCATCCCGAGAACCATCCCATCCTAAAAAATTGATACTAGAACTAGGAATATATATGTGTGTGTATATATATATATAACATGAAGATGCCACCAATTCCTCTACTGCCCATCCAATTCTGATGCACCTATTGTTGTTCCGACGAGTTCCAGGCCACCTCATGCTGTTCCAGCCATGTTCATTTAGGTCCAGCCCTTGTCCGTCGCACTTCTGGTTGCCTCCACCATGTCCCAGATGCCACCAGCCTTTTGGTTTGTTTTTCTTACGAGAAATGAGTGATTAATTATTATTATTATGTATCTCAGTCAGTTTTGTTGAGTATTGGTTGTGGTGTTTTGGATGGGCCGAATGAGTGAGCTGAATGTGTTACAGTCCATTTTGTAGAGCTTGCTTGTTTGAAATATTTATATGTATTTATACTTAACATATCATATTAATTAATGGCAATTGCAGATGGCACAATCCAACGGTAAACTAAAAATACATTAAATTGAAGATGATAACATCTCAAATGATCAAAGTACTGGTAAATCCAATCATCATCCTTTTACGAACCCTCCCATTGTTACGGCAGGTTCTTTAATTCTAATTATAAAAGAAAGTCAATGTACATATGAAACTCAAGCTCATAAAAAGTATAAGTCTGCTATTTGGGAAACTTATGAAATATTAGTTGATTCAGAGGAAAATGAAACTGGTAGGGCAGCTTGTATATGGTGTAGTAAAGAATACTTAGCAAAAAGTGATCAAGGTACTTCTGGTTTATAAAAATACTTGAGAAAGACTTGTAGGAAATTTCCACTCAAAAAAGAATTAATAAAAGCTCACAAAGGTAAAGACAAGTCACAATCTTTGTTGAGTTTCACTAAAGGTACTAGTTTAGAGGATAACAAATTAACTTGTTGGCAATTTGATCAACAACTAGTTAGGGAGGCTTTGGTGAAAATGATCATAAAAGATGAATTACCTTTTTGTTTTGTTGAGAGGTATGAGTTTAAGGTGTTATTTGAAGTTATTTGAAGCACTGTATATTGAGGGATTGTTTTATTTTTTTTGTGAATGAAAATAAGAAATAATTTGATAGCATATCATCTTATTGTTTTAGAGTTTCATTGACTACCGACACTTGGACTAGCATTCAATATTTGTCTTATATATGTTTGAGTATTCATTTCATTGATTCTCAATAGAATATGCATGAAAGGCTATTGAACTTTTGTCTAATTAAAACTCATTCTGGAGTTAATATTAGAAATGCTATTGAGTTTTGCATGAATGAATGGGGTTTGAGAAAGTTGATGTGCATTACTGTTGACAATGCATCAAATAATGATGTTGCAGTTGAACAATTGAAAAAAAGGCTTGTAAAGAAAAGTGTTGTACCATTGAGAAGTCAGCATTTTCATATGAGATGTTGTGCTCATATCCTAAACTTAATTGTCAGAGATGGAATTGCATTAGTTGAGGGTGCTATTCAAAAAATTAGAGGTGTGGTGAAATATGTGAGGAGCAATCCTAAAAGATTAGATATGTTTAAGTTATGTGTTGAAGAAGCAAACATGACATATGGATCTTCATTGCAATTAGGTTGTCCTACAAGATGGAATTCAACTTATTTTATGCTACACACTGATATAAAATATCAAAAAGAATTTGATAAGTTGGAGGACGAAGAAAAATGGTTTTTGAAGGAGTTTGGTTCAAGAGTTCCAACTGAGAGAGACTGTACAAAAGCCAAAATTTTGGCTCGTTTCTTGAAAAATTTTTATGAGGTAACTTGTAAATATTCTGGCTCATAATATTATAACTCTAGTGTTTATTTTCCTCAGATTATTCGAATTTTGAAAAAAATTGAGCTTTGTGAAAATAGTAGAGATACAATGGTGTCTGAAATGGGGATGAAAATGATGCATAAATTCAACAAATATTAGGGTTCTCTTCAGTTAACAAATATTATGCTTTTTGAAGCAGTAGTGTTGGATCCTAGATATAAACTCAAATATCTCAAGGTTAAGTACACTTACAATTATGGAGAGGAATTGGCTAAAAATATGGTGAAAAAGGTTATAAATGATTTAAATGAGATGATGGATGATTATAAAGATTTAAATGAAGATGAATCAAAAGAAGATGATTTCTATTCTACTAGTTTGAAGAAAAATGATGATTTCTTTGATGGTAGTGATACTTATGTTGATGATATTTTTTGTTGAATTGGAGAAAGAAAAAGAAGTTGCAGCTTTGGAAGAGTTGGATGAGTACTTGTAGGAGAAACTTGAAAAAAATAGAATTGATTATGATCTTCAAAACTGGTGGAAGGTAAATGAGGTTGGGTATCCTTCTTTGGCAAATATAGCAAGGGATGTATTTGCTATCCAAGCATCTACTATGGCCTACGAATCTACATTTGCACCGGGGGGAGAACAATTTAGGAGTTCTTTAACACCTATTATAGCTGAAGTTCTCATATGTCTACAAGATTGGTCAAGAAGCTTTAACAAACCTATTGAAATTGGACAATTAGTTCAAGACCTTGATGATAATGAATCATATTAGTATACAAATCTTGTAAATTTTAATTTTACTTTTACTTATTTTATTCATTCAATTTAATAAAAATATGGTTCAATTACAATTTTCAGAGGGGTCACATATCCAAATATTTTTCCAACTATAGTTGGCCAACTAAATTTGGAATGGGTGTATAAAATTTTATAAGGTAATATTTTGTTTTTTTATTACTCTTTCATCTTAGAAATTTATGTCTACATGATTAACACGTTTTCATCTTTGGTTGTCCTTCTACAGTGGAGGAATAAAATGGAGGAGTTGTAGAAGAGATAATTAATTGGGTTTGATTTACATTGTTGTTCCGGGACGGACCTTTGAAATGATTATTATAATGGTTGTTATTAGTTGTATTTTTTTTTGTTATATTAAGCTCCCTAATTTTAGCAATTACATAAGTAGTAATTGCTGCTACCAATGTTTGTGGTCATCTTTAGCTATTCCTTAATATTTTAAGTAATTGTTTAAAAAATGTAGTATTGCTATTACGGGTAACTTTCACTCGGCTGAACAAAGCCAACTTGTGAAAAAACAAAGAACCAAATTAAGCACACAACTCGGTCCCATTCTATTTAACATTTCTATCCTTTTATGCACATCAAAGCTTTTGACAAGGTAATGGAACTCATTTGTGGTATTCAGCCTATTAGACAAAACAAAATTGGCCCGATTTGAGTTCAAAAGATACATAAATAAGGAATGATAAATGGTACAACAAAAGGTTTCGACATGAATTAACTTGGCCGGTTTGAAGAAAATAAATTGAAAAAAATGTCCGAACTCCATTTCGTCCCGGAACCGTTTTCTCCTACCCAAAATCCCCGATCTCCGTCCCATCCAATCTGAATATTTTCAACCTATGGGACGGGTCTAGATCTTCAAAAAAAAATCTCCGAACTGTGGGAAGGGACTGGAGATTTGTAATCCCCATCGCATCCCGTCCCTTTAGCACCCCTAGCATTTAGTGGTTTATAGGTTTTATTTAAAAAATAAAAAAACAAAAAAAAATTTTTTATTATTTTTTGATATTTTCAAAGGTTATAACCTTTGAAAATATAATAATTTTTAAATTTTTTTCTAATGTGAATCCAATATTTAGTTATACTAATCATTATATTTATATATTATAGAAATTCAATATAAACAATTTTATTGATAAATATTCTAATAATAATCAAAAAATAAATTAATAATCCATTAATAATAAAATAGATATTAATTAAAATATAATTACAAAACTTAAATTGATTCAGAAGCAAATAAAAATATATTACTATATAATAATTTTTTGTTTTTGATTTTTATCTTCTTTTAATAAGTTTATCTATATTTTTTTAAAGATAAATAATTTATATAAATTATTTTGTAATTAATATTTATATATAAATAAACAAATAAATAATTAAAATTAATATTTAAAATTATAATGAAAAAAAATGAGATTTATTATTTATTATTTAGGATATACCTGTTTAATAAAATTTATCTATTTAGGGTTTTCGAGATTTAGAAGTTATTGATATAAGTATTTAAACATTTAATGGTTTATATCTTTTATTTAAATAATGAAATAACAAAAAATTTATTTTTGATATTTTTTCAAATTTTCAAATGGCATATCATTTGAAAATATAATAATTTTAAAATTTTTTAAAAATGTGAATACAATATTTAATAATAATAATTATTATAACTATATATAATATAGTTATAATAAAATAAAAACACTTTTATTGATAAATATTATATCAATTATCAAAAAATAAATTAATAAACTATTATTAATAATATAGATATAAATTAAAATATAATTAAAAAACTTATAATGATTCAAAATCAAAGTAAAATTTATTACAAAATAATAATTTTTTTTAGTTTTTGCATCATTTTATATGCTTATATATTTTTTTGATGAAAAATATATTATTTAAATTATTGTCACTCATAATTTATTTTGTAATTAATATTTTTATAAATTATTTAAATTATATTTAAGGATTATAAGTTTAAAGGTTTAGGTATTTAGGGGCTTTGGGGTTTAGGAGTTTAGAGATTTTTGTATTTAGGCATTTTATGGTTTATAAGTTTTATTTAAAGAATGATTTAACAAAAAATTTATTTTTGTTATTTTTTCTCATTTTTGAAGGTTATAACCTTTAAAAATATAACAAATTTTAAATTTTTTTAATATGTGAATACTATATTTAGTTATGATAATCTTAATAATTATAAATCATGTTAATTCAATATAAACTATTATATTGATAAATATTATATTAATGATCATTATATTTATATATCATATAAATTCAATATAAACAATATTTTTGATAAATATTCTAATAATGATCAAAAAATAAATTAATAATCTATTATTAATAAGATAGATATCAATTAAAATATAATAATAAACCAAAAATGATTCAGAAGATATCAAAATATATTACTATATAATAATTTGTTGTTTTGAATTTTTTTTTCTTTTAAAAAGTTATCCAAATTTTTTGATAAAAATTAATTTATATAAATTATATTTGTCTAACACATAATTTATTTTTTAATTAATATTAATATAAAAATAAACAAATAAATAATTAAAATGAATATTTAAAATTATAATCAAAAAAATAATATTGAGATTTATTCTTTATTATTTTGGGTATACGATACTAATTTAAATTAGATCTGTCTCACTAATAATTTATTTAGTAATTAATATTTCTATAAAAATAAACTAATAAATAATTAAAATAAAAATTTAAAATTATACTTAATAAAAATTAAATTGAGATTTATGATTTTTTATAAATGTACAGCTGTTTAATGGTTTAAGTATTTAGAGGTTTTGTCGTTTAGGAGTTTAGCTATTTATGTTTTTAGGCATTTAGTGGTTTATAGGTTTTATTTAAACAATAAAATAACAAAAAAAATTTGTAATTTTTTGTGATTTTAATAGGTTATAACCTTTGAAAATATAATAATATTTAAAATTTTTGAAATGTAAATACAATATTTAGTAATAATAAAATTAATAATTATATATCATATAAATTCAATATAAACAATTTTATTGATAGATAATATAATAATAATCAAAGTCTAAATTAATAAACTATTAATAAAAAGATTGATATTAATTAAAAAATATTTACAAAACCCAAATTGATTCAAAATTAAAGTAAAATATATTACTGGATAATAAATCTTAATTTTTAAATTTTTACTACTTTTATATGCATATATATATTATTTCATTAAAAATAAATTATTTAAATTATATTTGTCGCACTCATAATTTATTTTGTAATAAATATTTCTATAAAAATAAACTAATAAATAATTTAAATGAATATTAAAAATTATAATAAATAGAAATAAAAATTAGATTTATTAATTATTACGTATTATATAACGGTTTAATGGTTTATGTATTTAGGTATTATGAGGTTTAGAGGTTTACTGATTTAATTGTGTATGCATTTAGTGTTTTATAGGTTTTATTAAAAAAATAAAATAATAAAAAAATTATTTTTATTATTTTTTTATATTTTCAGAGGTTATAACCTATGAAAATATAATAATTTTTAAATTTTTTTTAAATGTGAATACAATATTTAGTTATAATAATCATTATATTTATATATCACATAAATTCAATATAAAATATTTATTGATAAATATTCAAATAAAATTTAAAAATAAATTAATAATCTATTTTTAATAAGATAGATATGAATTAAAACATAATTACAAAAAATAAAATGATTCAGAAGAAAAGCAAAATATATTACTATATAATAATTTTTTGTATTGAAATTTTTTTTTGTTTTAAAAAGTTTATCAATAATTTTTTGATGAAAAATAATTTACATAAATAATATTTGTCTAACTCATTTTATTTTATAATTAATATTTATATATAAATAAACAAATAAATAATTTAAATGAATATTTAAAATTATAATGAAAAAAAATGATATTTATTATTTATTATTTAGTAATACTGGTTTAATTTAAATTAGATCTATCTCACTAATAATTTATTTTGTAATTAATATTTCTATAAAAATAAACTGATAAATAATTAAAATAAAAATTTAAAATTTTACTGAATAAAAATTAAAATGATATTTAAGATTTATTATTAAAGTATACCAGTTTAATAGTTTAAGTATTTAGAGGTTTTGTAGTTAGAAGTTTAGCGATTTATGTTTTTACGTTTTTAGTGGTTTATAGGTTTTATATAAAAAATAAAATAACAAAAAAAATTTCTATAATTTGTTATCATTTTCATAGGTTATAACCTTTGAAAATATAATAATATTTATAATTTTTTGAAATGTGAATACAATATTTAGTTTTAATATTATTAATAATTATATATCATATAAATTCAATATAAACAATTTTATCATTAGATAATATAATAATGATCAAAAATTAAATTAGTAAACTATTAATAAAAGATATATATTAATTAAAACATATTTACAAAACCCAAATTGATTCAAAATTAAAGTAAAATATATTAGTGGATAATAATTTTTAATTTTTAAATTTTTATTTCTTTTAGCACCGTATATCTTTTTTATTAAAAATAAATTAATTAAATTATATTTGTCGCCCTCATAATTTAATTTGTAATAAATATTTCTATAAAAATAAACTAATAAATAATTAAAATGAATATTTAAAATTAAAATAAATAGAAATAAAAATTAGATTTATTAATTATTAAGTAGTATATAGTAGTTTTATGGTTTATGTATTTAGGAATTACGTGGTTTAAAAGTTTACTAATTTAACTGTGTTTGCATTTAGTGGTTTATAGGTTTTATTTAAAAAAAAATAAAAAAAATTATTTTTATTATTTTTTGATATTTTCAAAGATTATAACCTTGGAAAATATAATAATTTTTAAAATTTTTTCAAAAGTGAATTAATATTATTTATAATAATCATAATTATTATATATCATATAAATTCAATGTAAATAATTTTATTTATAGATATTCTAATAATTATAAAAAAATAAATTAAAAATCTATTATGAATAAGATTGATATTACTTAAAATATAATATCAAAACCTAAAATGATTCAAAAGCAAAGCAAAATATATTACTTAATAATAATTATTTGTTTTTAAATTGTTATTCTTTTTATAAGCTTATCTATTTTTTGATGAAAAATAATTTTTGATAATTATATTTTTAACTCATAATTTATTTTATAATTAATATATATATATAAATAAAAAACTAAATAATCAAAATGAATTTTTTAAATTATAATGAAAATAAATAAAAATGAGATTTATTAATTATTATTTAGGGGATACACATTTAAATGATTATCTATATAGGGGTATAGAGATTTTTTAGTTTAGTGATTTAAGTGTTTAGGCATTTAGTGATTTATAGGTTTTATTTAAACAATGAAATAATAAAAAAAATATTTTTTTTAGTTTTTTCCCATGTTTAAAGGTTATAATCTTTGAAAATATAATAATTTTAAAATTTTTTCAAAGGTGAATACAATATTTAGTTATAATAATTATTAAATTTATATATCATATAAATTAAAAATAAATATATTTATTGAAAAATATTCTAATAATGATAAAAAAATAAATTAATAATTTATTATTAATAAGTTAGATATCAATTAAAATATTATTACAAAACCTAAAATGATTCAGAAACAAAGTTAAATATATTACTATATAATAATTTTTTATTTTTAATTTTTTTCTTCTTTTAAAAAGTTTATCTATATTTTTTTGTTTAAAAATAATTTATATAAATTATATTTATATAACTTATAATTTATTTTGTAATTTTAATTTATATAAAAATAAACAAATAAATAATTAAAATGAATATTTAAAATTATAATGAAAAAAATAAAAATGAGATTTATTATTTATTATTTAGGATATACCTGTTTAATAAAATTTATCTATTTAGGGTTTTCGAAATTTAGAAGTTATTGATATAAGTATTAAGGCATTTAATGGTTTATATCTTTTATTTAAACAATGAAATAACAAAAAATTAATTTTTGATATTTTTTCAAAATTTCAAATGTCATAACTTTTGAAAATATAATAATTTTAATTTTTTTAAAAATTTGAATACAATATTTAGTAATAATAATTATTATAACTATATATAATATAAAATAAATATAAACAATTTTATTGATAGATATTATATCAATTATCAAAAAATTAATTAATAAACTATTATTAATATGATAGATATAAATTAAAATATAATTAAAAAACCCTAAAATGATTCAAAATCAAAGTAAAATATATCACTAAATAATATCCTTTTTTAGTTTTTGCATCATTTTATAATCTTATATTTTTTTTTGATGAAATATATATTATTTAAATTATATTTGTCACTCAAAATTTATTTTGTAATTAATATTTCTATAAATTATTTAAATTATATTTAAAGTTTATGAGTTTAAAGGTTTAGGTATTTAGGGGCTTCGGGGTTTAGGAGTTTATAGATTTATGTATTTAGGCATTTTATGGTATATAAGTTTTATTTAAACAATGATATAACAAAAAATTTATTTTTGCTATTTTTTCTCATTTTTGAAGGTTAAAATCATGGAAAATATATTAATTTTAAAATTTTTTTATATGTGAATACGATATTTAGTTATGATAATCTTAATAATAATATATATCATGTTAATTCAATATAAACAATTATATTGATAGATATTATATTAATTATTAAAAAATAAATTAATAAACTATTATTAATAATATAGATATTTTTTAAAATATATATGCAAAACATAAATTTATTCAAAATCAAAGTAAAATATAATACTAAATAATAATCTTTTTGATGTTTTGCTTCTTCTTATAAGTTTAAATTTTTTGTTATTAAAAGAAAATTATTTAAATTCTATTTGTCTTCCACATAATTTATTTTTAATTTATAATTCTATAAAAATAAACAAATAAATAATTAAAATGAATATTTAAAATTATAATGAATACAAATAAAATTGAGATTTTTTTAATTATTATTCGGGATATACTAGTTTAATGGTTTTAATATTTAGGTGTTTTGGGGTTTAGTGAAATAAGTGTTTAGGACATTAGTGATTTATAGTTTTTATTTAAAGAATGAAAAAATTAAAAATTAAATTTTTGCTTTTTTTAAATTTTTGAAGGTTGCAACCTTTGAAAATATAATAATTTTTAATTTTATTTAAATGTTAATATAATATTTAGTTATAATATTCTTAATAATTATATATAATGTAAACTCAATATAAATAATTTTGTTAATAATTATTATAATAATGATTAATAAAAAATTAATAAACTATTATTAATAAGAATGATATAAAATAAAATATAATTGCAAAAACTAAAATGATTCAAAATCAAAATAAATTATATTACAAAATAATAATTTTTTTTTAAAATTTTGCCTCTTTTTATAAGCATATATATTTTTTTGATAAAAAATAAATTATTTAAAATAGATCTGTCTAACTAATAATTTATTTTGTAATTAATATTTCTATAAAAATAAACTGATAAATAATATAAATAAAAATTTAAAATTACACTTAATAAAAATTAAAATGAGATTTATGATTTATTATTAATGTATACCAATTTAATAGTTTTAGTATTTAGGAGTTTTGTCGTTTAGGAGTTTAGCGATTTATGTTTTTAGGCATTTAGTGGTTTATAGGGTTTATTAAAACAATAAAATAACAATAAAAAAATTTGTCATTTTTTCTTATTTTCATAGGTTATAACCATTGAAAATATAATAATATTTAAAATTTTTTGAAATGTGAATACAATATTTAGTTATACTAATTTTAATAATTATATATCATATAAATTCAATATAAACAATTTTATTGATAGATATTATAATAATGATCAAAAATTAAATTAATAAACTATTAATAATAAGATTGATATTAATTAAAAAATATTTATAAAACCCAAATTGATTCAAAATTAAAGTAAAAAATATTACTCGATAATAATATTTAATTTTTAAATTGTTACTTCTTTTATAAGCGTATATATTTTTTGATTAAAAATAAATTATTTAAATTATATTTGTCACACTCAATTTATTTTGTAAAAAATATTTTTATTAAAATAAACTTATAAATTTTTAAAATGAACTTTTAAAACAATAATAAATTGAAATAAAATTTAGATTTCTTAATTATTAAGTAGCATATAGCGGTTTAATCGTTTATGTATTTAGGCATTACGGGCCTTAGAAGTTTCCTGATTTTACTGTGTATGCATTTAGTGGTTTATATGTTTTATTTAAATATTAAAATAACAAAATATTTATTTTTATTATTTTTTGATATTTTCAAAGGTTATAACCTTTGAAAATAAAATAATTTTTAAATTTTTTTCAAAAGTGAGTTCAATATTTAGTTATAATAATCATTATATTTATATATCATATAAATTCAATATAAACAATTTTATTGATAAAAATTCTAATAATGATCAAAAAATAAATTAATAATCTCTTATTTTTAAGATAGATATAGATTAAAATAAAATAAAAATATCTAAAATAATTTAGAAGAAATCAAAATATATTACTATATAATAATTTGTTCTTTTGAAATTTTTTTTTTAAAGTTTATCCATATTTTTTTGATAAAAATTAATTTATATAAATTATATTTGTCTAACTCATAATTTATTTTTTAATTAATATTTATATAAAAATAAAAAAATATATAATTAAAATGAATATTAACTAATATAATGAAAAAGATAATATTGAGAGTTAATCATTATTATTTGGGTATACCAGTCTAATTTAAATTAGATCTGTCTAACTAATAATTTATTTTGTAATTAATATTTCTATAAAAATAATCTGATAAATAATTAAAATAAAAATTTAAAATTATACTGAATTAAAAATAAAAAGAGATTTATGAATTATTATTAATGTATACTAGTTTAATGGTTTAAGTATTTAGAGGCATTGTCATTTAGAAGTTTAGCGATTTAAGTTTTATGCATTTAGTTGTTTATCGGTTTTATATAAATAATGAAATAACAATAAATTTATTTATGATATTTTTTCACATTTTCAAAGGTTATAACATTTGAAAATATAATAATTTTTAAATTTTTTTCAAATGTAAAATATAATATTAAGTTATAATTATCTTAATAATTATAAGTCATTTAAATTCAATATAAATAATTACATTACTAGATATTATAATAATGATCATAAAAAATTTAATAAAATATTATTAAGAAGTTAGATATTATTTAAAATATATTTGCAAAATCTAAATTTATTCAAAATCAAAGTAAAATATATTACTAAATAATAATTTTTTTAATGTTTTGCTTTTTTTTAAGTTTATATTTTGTTTTTAAAAATAAATTATTTAAATTATATTTGTCTTACTCATAATTTTTTTTTAATTTATAATTCTATTATAATAATCTAATAAATAATTAAAATGAATATTTAAAATTATAATGAATACAAATAAAATTGAGATTTATTATTTATTATTCAGGATATACAGGTTTAATGGTTTAAGTATTTAGGTGTTTTGTGGTTTAGGAGTTTAGTGATTTAATTGTTTAGACCTTTAGTGATTTATAGTTTTTATTTAAAGAAAGAAAAGACAAAATTTAATTTTTTGATTTTTTTTAATTGTTGAAGGTTATAACCTTTGAAAATATAATAATTTTTAATTTTTTTAAATGTGAATATAATATTTAGTTATAATAATCTTAATAATTTTATATAATGTAAACTAAATATAAATAATTTTATTAATAAATATTATAATAATGATCAATAAATTAATTAATAAACTAGTATTAATAAAAATGATATAAATTAAAATATAATTGTAAAATCTAAAATGATTCAAAAACAAAATAAGTATATATTAATAAAAAATAATTTTTTATTTTTAAAATTTTGCCTCTTTTTATAAGCATATATTTTTTTTAATGAAAATTAAATTATTTAAGTTTTATCTGTCTCACTAATAATTTATTTTGTAATTAATATTTCTATAAAAATAAATTGATAAATAATTAAAATGAAAATTATAATGAATACAAATAAAATTGAGATTTATTATTTATTATTCAGGATATACAAGTTTAATGGTTTAAGTATTTAGGTGTTTTGTTGTTTAGGAGTTTAGTGATTTAATTGTTTAGACCTTTAGTGATTTATAGTTTTTATTCAAAGAAAGAAAAGACAAAAAATTTAATTTTTTGATTTTTTTTAATTGTTGAAGGTTATAACCTTTGAAAATATAATAATTTTTAATTTTTTTAAATGTGAATATAATATTTAGTTAAAATAATCTTAATAATTTTATATAATCTAAACTAAATATAAATAATTTTATTAATTAATATTATAATAATGATCAATAAATTAATTAATAAACTAGTATTAATAAAAATGATATAAATTAAAATATAATTGTAAAATCTAAAATGATTCAAAATCAAAATAAGTATATATTAATAAAATATAATTTTTTATTTTTAAAATTTTGCCTCTTTTATAAGCAGATATTTTTTTTAATGAAAATTAAATTATTTAAGTTTTATCTGTCTCACTAATAATTTATTTTGTAATTAATATTTCTATAAAAATAAATGATAAATAATTAAAATGAATATTTAAATTATAATGAATACTAATAAAAATGAGAATTATGATTTATTATTTAGACTATACTAATTTAATGTTTTGAGTATTTATGAGCTTCGAGGATAGGAGTTTAGTCATTTTAGTATTTAGTCATTTAGTGGTTTATTGGTTTTATTTAAAAAATAAAATAAAAAAATGTATTTTTGTTATTTTTTGTCATTTTTCAAGGTTATAACCTTTGAAAATATAATAATTTTTAATTTTTTTTGAAAAGTGAATACAATATGAAGTTATAATAATAATAAAATTTATATCATATAAATTCAATATAAACTATTTTATTTATATTTAATATAATAATGATCATAAAAAAGTAATAACCAATTATTAATAAGATAAATATTGTTAAAATATATTTGCAAAACCTAAA
>JAREIK010003685.1:93352-145416 GCA_029783825.1 Sapria himalayana
CTCTTTTGTTTTTTTCGTTCTTTAAATAAAAACTATAAATCACTAAAGATCTAAACAATTAAAATAAAACTCCTAAACCACAAAATACCTTAATACTTAAACCATTAATCGGTATATCCTGAAAAATAAATAATAAATCTCAATTTTTATTTGTCTCATTATAATATTAAATATTCATTTAATTATTTATTAGTTATTATTATAGAATTATAAATTACAAAATAAATTATGAGTAAGACAAATATAATTTAAATAATTTATTTTGAATAACAAAAATATAAACTTATAAAAAAGCAAAACTTTAAAAAAAATTATTATTTAATAATATAGTTTACTTTGATTTGAATAAATTTAGATTTTGCCAATACTTTTTAAATAATATCTATTTTATTAATAATAGTTTATTAATTTATTTTTTGATCATTATTAAATATCTAGCAATGTGATTATTTATATTGAATTTAAATGACTTATATTTATGAAGATTATTATAAATAAATATTATATTCACATTTGAAAAAAATTTAAAAATTATTATTTTTTCAAAGGATATAACCTTCAAAAATTAGAAAAAATAAAAAAAATAAATTTTTTGATATATCATTGTTTAAATAAAACTTATAAACTACTAAATCCCTAATCACTTAAATCTCTAAACTTCTTAACACAAAAGTCCCTAAATACTTAAATCTTTAAACTCGTAAACCTTAATTATAAGCTAAATAATTTATTAAAATATTAATTACAAATAAAATAATGAGTGATACAAATATAATTTAAATATATTATTTTTAATCAAAAAAAATATAAGCTTATAAAAAGAAGCAAAAACTAAAAAAAATTATTATTTAGTAATAAATTTTACTTTGTTTTTGAATATTTTTAGGTTTTGCAATTATATTTTAATTTATATCTATCATATTAATAATAGCATATTAATTTATTTTTTGATAATTGATATTATATCTATCAATAAAATTAATTATATTTAGATTATATTATATATAATTATAATGATTATCATTACTAAATATTGTTTTCACATTTTTAAAAAATTTTAAGATTATTATATTTTCAAATGTTATAACTTTTGAAATAGTGAGAAAATATCAAAAAAAAATTTTTAGTTATTTCGTTATTTAAATAAATCCTATAAACCACTAAATGCCTAAACACTAAAATCAATAACACCTAAATCTCTAAAACCCTAAAAAGATAATCCTTTTAAACTAGTATACTCTAAATAATAAATAATAAATCTCAATATTATTTTGTTCATTATAATTTAAAATATTCATTTTAATTATTTATTCGTTTATTTTTATTAAATATTAATAACAATATAAATTATGAGCTAGACAAATATAATTTATATAAATTATTTTTCATCAAAAAATATAGATAAACTTATAAAAAGAAGAAAAAATTTCAAAACTAAAATTTATTATATAGTAATATATTTTGCTTTCCTTCTGAATCATTTTAGGTTTTATAATTATATGTTAATTGATATCTATCTTATTAATAATATATTATTAATTTATTCATTGATCATTATTAGAATATTTATCAATAAATTTTTTTATATTAAATTTATATGAAATATAATTATAATAATTATTATAACTAAATATTGAAATCAATTTTGAAAAAAATTTAAAAATTATTATATTTTCAAAGGTTATAACATTTGAAAATATCAAAAAATAAGAAAAATAAATTTTTTGTTTATTTATTTTTTAAATAAAACCTATAATCACTAAATGCATACATAGTTAAATCAGTAAACTCTTAAACATTGTAATGCCTAAATACATAAACATTTAAACCGCTATAGACTACTTAATAATTAATAAATCTAATTTTTATTTCTTTTTATTATAATTTTAAATATTCATTTTAATTTTTTATTAGTTTATTTATATAGAAATATTTATCACAAAATAAAATATGAGTGCGAGAATTATAATTTAAATAATTTATTTTTAATCAATGAAAGTATTTACGCTTATAAAATAAGTAGAAATTTAAAAATTTAAAATTATTATTAAGTAATATATTTTACTTTAATTTTGAATCAATTTGGGTTTTGTAAATATTTTTTAATTAATATCTATCTTATTATTAATAGTTTATTAATTTAATATTTGATCATTATTATAATATCTATCAATAAAATTATTTATATTGAATTTATATGATATATAATTATTAATATTATTATAATTAAATATTATATTCACATTTCATAAAAATGATAAATATTATTATATTTTCAAAGTTTATAACCTATGAAAATGAGAAAAAAATACAAATTTTTTATTATTATTTTATTGTTTAAATAAAACCTAAAAGCCTAAAAACATGAATCGCTAAACTTTTAAATGATAAAACCTTTAAATACTTAAACAATTAAACTGGTATACATTAATAATAAATCATAAATTTCATTTTAATTTTTATTCAGTTTAATTTTAAATTTTTATTTTAATTTTTTATTTTAATTTTTTATTAATATATTTTTATAGAAATATTAATTACAAAATAAATTATTAGTTAGATAGATATAATGTTAATTAAACCAGTATATCCTAAATAATAAATAATAAAACTCATTTTTTTTCATTATAATTTTAAATATTCATTTTAATTATTTATTTGTATATTTTTATATAAATATTAATTACAAAATAAATTATGAGTTAAACAAATATAATTTATATAAATTATTATTCATCAAAAAAAATATAGATAAATTTTTAAAAACAAATTTCATAACAAAAAAATATTATCTTGTAATATATTTTGCTTAGCTTCTTAATCATTTTAATATTTGTAATTATATTTTAAATGATATATATCTTATTAATAATATATTATTAATTTAATTTTTGATCATTATTAGAATATTTATCAATAAAAATGTTTATATTGAATTTATATGATATATAAATTTAATAATTATTATAACTAAATATTATATTCACTTTTGAAAAAAGTTTTAAAATTTTTAAGTTTTCAAAGATTATAACCTTTGAAAATGTGAAAAAATAAAAAAAAATATTTTTTATTATTTCATTGTTTAAATAAAACTTATACACCACTAAATGCCTAAACACTTAAATCACTAAACTACAAATTCTCGATACCCATATATAGATAATCCTTTAAACCGGTATACACTAAATAATAATTAATAAATCTCATTTTAATTTGTTTTCATTATAATTTAAAAATATAATTTTGATTTTTAGTTTTTTATTTGTATATCTGTATTAATTATAAAATAAATTATGAATTAAAAATATAAATTATAAAAATTATTTTTCATCAAAGAATAGATAAGCTTATAAAAAGAATAAAAATTTAACAACAAATAATTATTATTTAGTAATATATTTTGCTTTGCTTTTGAATCATTTTAGGTTTTGATATTATATTTTAAGTAATATCAATCTTATTCATAATTGATTTTTAATTTATTTTTTGATAATTATTAGAATATCTATTAATAAAATAGTTTATATTGAATTTATATGATATATAATTATTATGATTATTATAAATAAATATTGCATTCACTTTTAAAAAAAATTTAAAAATTATTATATTTTCAAAAGTTATAATCTTAAAAAATGAGAAAAAATAATAAAAATAAATTTTTTGTTATTTTATTTTTTAAATAAATCCTATAGATCATTAAATGATTACTTAGTTAAATCATCAAGCTCATAACTCCCGAAACCCCTAAATACATAAAAATTTTAATAGCTATATTTTACTTATTAAATAATAAATCTCATTTATATTTCTATTTATTATAATTTTAAATATTAATTTTAATTATTTATAGTTTAATTTTTTAGAAAAATTAATTCAAAATAAATTTTTAATGATACAAATAATATTTAACTAATTTATATTTAATCAAAAAAAATATAAGCTTAAAAAAAGAAGAACAAATTTAAAAATTAAATATTATTATTTAGTAATATATTTTGATTTGATTTTGAATCATTTTGTGTTATGTAAATATATTTTAATTAATATTTAGATTTTAAATAATAGTTTGTTAATTTAATTTTGGAACATTATTATGATTTCTATCATTAAAAATGTTTATATTTTATTTATATGATATATAATTAGTAAGAATAATATTATTATAATAGGTATTCACATTTCAAAAAATTTTAAAAATTTCCTTTTCAAAGATTATAACCTTTGAAAATTAGAAAAAATAAAAAAAATTATTTATCTTTATTATATAAATAAAACCTATAAACAACGAAATGCCTAGAAACATAAATTGCTAATCTTCTAAATGACAAAACCTCTAAATAATTTAACCATTAAACTGGTATACTATATATAATAAATAATAAATCACATTTTTATTAGTATTCATTATAATTTTAAACATACATCTTAATTATGTATTAGTTTTTTTATATATAAATATAAATTAAAAAATAAATTATTAGTTAGACAAATATACTTTAAATAATTTATTTTTCATCAAAAAATATATAGGCTTATACATAGATACAAAAATTTAAAAATTTTAAATTAATATTTAGTAAAATATTTAACTTTGATTTTTAGTCATTTTAGGTTTTGCAAATATATTTTAAACAATATTTATCTTATTAATAATTGGTTATTACTTTTTTATGATCATTATTATATTAAATATAAATAAAATAGTTTATATTGAATTTATATGATATATAATTATTATTATTATTATAACTTCATATTGTATTCACTTTTCAAAAAAAAATTAAAATTATTATATTTTCAAAGGTTATAACCTTGAAAAATGACAAAAATAACAAAAATACATTTTTTTATTTTATTTTTTAAATAAAACCAATAAACCACTAAATGACTAAATACTAAAATGACTAAACTCCTATCCTCGAAGCTCATAAATACTCAAAACATTAAATTAGTATAGTCTAAATAATAAATCATAATTCTCATTTTTATTAGTATTCATTATAATTTAAATATTCATTTTAATTATTTATCAGTTTATTTTTATAGAAATATTAATTACAAAATAAATTATTAGTGAGATAGATAAAACTTAAATAATTTAATTTTCATCAAAAAAAATATATGCTTATAAAAAGAGGCAAAATTTTAAAAATAAAAAATTATATTTTATTAATATATACTTATTTTGATTTTGAATCAATTTATATTTTACAATTATATTTTAATTTATATCATTTTTATTAATACTAGTTTATTAATTAATTTATTGATCATTATTATAATATTAATTAATAAAATTATTTATATTTAGTTTAGATTATATAAAATTATTAAGATTATTTTAACTAAATATTATATTCACATTTAAAAAAATTAAAAATTATTATATTTTCAAAGGTTATAACCTTCAACAATTAAAAAAAATCAAAAAATTAAATTTTTTGTCTTTTCTTTCTTTGAATAAAAACTATAAATCACTAAAGGTCTAAACAATTAAATCACTAAACTCCTAAACAACAAAACACCTAAATACTTAAACCATTAAACTTGTATATCCTGAATAATAAATAATAAATCTCAATTTTATTTGTATTCATTATAATTTTCATTTTAATTATTTATCAGTTTATTTTTATAGAAATATTAATTACAAAATAAATTATTAGTGAGACAGATAAAACTTAAATAATTTAATTTTCATTAAAAAAAATATATGCTTATAAAAAGAGGCAAAATTTTAAAAATAAAAAATTATTTTTTATTAATATATACTTATTTTGTTTTTGAATCATTTTAGATTTTACAATTATATTTTAATTTATATCATTTTTATTAATACTAGTTTATTAATTAATTTATTGATCATTATTATAATATTTATTAATAAAATTATTTATATTTAGTTTACATTATATAAAATTATTAAGATTATTATAACTAAATATTATATTCACATTTAAAAAAATTAAAAAATTATTATATTTTCAAAGGTTATAACCTTCAACAATTAAAAAAAATCAAAAAATTAAATTTTTTGTCTTTTCTTTCTTTAAATAAAAACTATAAATCACTAAAGGTCTAAACAATTAAATCACTAAACTCCTAAACCACAAAACACCTAAATACTTAAACCATTAAATCTGTATATCCTGAATAATAAATAATAAATCTCAATTTTATTTGTATTCATTATAATTTTAAATATTCATTTTAATTATTTATTAGATTATTATAATAGAATTATAAATTAAAAAAAAATTATGAGTAAGACAAATATAATTTAAATAATTTATTTTTAAAAACAAAAATATAAACTTAAAAAAAAGCAAAACATTAAAAAAAATTATTATTTAGTAATACTTTTTACTTTGATTTTGAATAAATTTAGATTTTGCAAATATATTTTAAATAATATCTAACTTCTTAATAATATTTTATTAAATTTTTTATGATCATTATTATAATATCTAGTAATGTAATTATTTATATTGAATTTAAATGACTTATAATTATTAAGATAATTATAACTTAATATTATATTTTACATTTGAAAAAAATTTAAAAATTATTATATTTTCAAATGTTATAATCTTTGAAAATGTGAAAAAATATCATAAATAAATTTTTTGTTATTTCATTATTTATATAAAACTGATAAACAACTAAATGCATAAAACTTAAATCGCTAAACTTCTAAATGACAATGCCTCTAAATACTTAAACCATTAAACTAGTATACATTAATAATAATTCATAAATCTCTTTTTATTTTTTATTCAGTATAATTTTAAATTTTTATTTTAATTATTTATCAGATTATTTTTATAGAAATATTAATTACAAAATAAATTATTAGTTAGACAGATCTAATTTAAATTAGACTGGTATACCCAAATAATAATGATTAACTCTCAATATTATCTTTTTCATTATATTAGTTAATATTCATTTTAATTATATATTTTTTTTATTTTTATATAAATATTAATTAAAAAATAAATTATGAGTTAGACAAATATAATTTATATAAATCAATTTTCATCAAAAAAATATGGATAAACTTTAAAAAAAAAATTTCAAAAGAACAAATTATTATATAGTAATATATTTTGATTTCTTCTAAATCATTTTAGATATTTTTATTTTATTTTAATCTATATCTATCTTAAAAATAAGAGATTATTAATTTATTTTTTGATCATTATTAGAATTTTTATCAATAAAATTGTTTATATTGAATTTATATGATATATAAATATAATGATTATTATAACTAAATATTGAACTCACTTTTGAAAAAAATTTAAAAATTATTTTATTTTCAAAGGTTATAACCTTTGAAAATATCAAAAAATAATAAAAATAAATATTTTGTTATTTTAATATTTAAATAAAACATATAAACCACTAAATGCATACACAGTAAAATCAGGAAACTTCTAAGGCCCGTAATGCCTAAATACATAAACGATTAAACCGCTATATGCTACTTAATAATTAAGAAATCTAATTTTTATTTCAATTTATTATTGTTTTAAAAATTCATTTTAAAAATTTATAAGTTTATTTTAATAAAAATATTTTTACAAAATAAATTGAGTGTGACAAATATAATTTAAATAATTTATTTTTAATCAAAAAAATATATACGCTTATAAAAGAAGTAACAATTTAAAAATTAAAAATTATTATCGAGTAATATTTTTTACTTTAATTTTGAATCAATTTGGGTTTTATAAATATTTTTTAATTAATATCAATCTTATTATTAATAGTTTGTTAATTTAATTTTTGATCATTATTATAATATCTATCAATAAAATTGTTTATATTGAATTTATATGATATATAATTATTAAAATTAGTATAACTAAATATTGTATTCACATTTCAAAAAATTTTAAATATTATTATATTTTCAATGGTTATAACCTATGAAAATAAGAAAAAATTACAAATTTTTTTATTGTTATTTTATTGTTTTAATAAACCCTATAAACCACTAAATGCCTAAAAACATAAATCGCTAAACTCTTAAACGACAAAACTCTTAAATACTAAAACTATTAAATTGGTATACATTAAAAATAAATCATAAATCTCATTTTAATTTTTATTAAGTGTAATTTTAAATTTTTATTTATATTATTTATCAGTTTATTTTTATAGAAATATTAATTACAAAATAAATTATTAGTTAGACAGATCTATTTTAAATAATTTATTTTTTATCAAAAAAATATATATGCTTATAAAAAGAGGCAAAATTTAAAAAAAAATTATTATTTTGTAATATAATTTATTTTGATTTTGAATCATTTTAGTTTTTGCAATTATATTTTAATTTATATCATTCTTATTAATAATAGTTTATTAATTTTTTATTAATTATTATTATAATAATTATTAACAAAATTATTTATATTGAGTTTACATTATATATAATTATTAAGAATATTATAACTAAATATTATATTAACATTTAAATAAAATTAAAAATTATTATATTTTCAAAGGTTGCAACCTTCAAAAATTTAAAAAAAGCAAAAATTTAATTTTTAATTTTTTCATTCTTTAAATAAAAACTATAAATCACTAAAGTCCTAAACACTTATTTCACTAAACCCCAAAACACCTAAATATTAAAACCATTAAACTAGTATATCCCGAATAATAATTAAAAAAATCTCAATTTTATTTGTATTCATTATAATTTTAAATATTCATTTTAATTATTTATTTGTTTATTTTTATAGAATTATAAATTAAAAATAAATTATGTGGAAGACAAATAGAATTTAAATAATTTTCTTTTAATAACAAAAAATTTAAACTTATAAGAAGAAGCAAAACATCAAAAAGATTATTATTTAGTATTATATTTTACTTTGATTTTGAATAAATTTATGTTTTGCATATATATTTTAAAAATATCTATATTATTAATAATAGTTTATTAATTTATTTTTTGATAATTAATATAATATCTATCAATATAATTGTTTATATTGAATTAACATGATATATATTATTATTAAGATTATCATAACTAAATATCGTATTCACATATAAAAAAATTTTAAAATTAATATATTTTCCAAGATTTTAACCTTCAAAAATGAGAAAAAATAGCAAAAATAAATTTTTTGTTATATCATTGTTTAAATAAAACTTATATACCATAAAATGCATAAATACATAAATCTATAAACTCCTAAACCCCGAAGCCCCTAAATACCTAAACCTTTAAACTCATAAACTTTAAATATAATTTAAATAATTTATAGAAATATTAATTACAAAATAAATTTTGAGTGACAAATATAATTTAAATAATATATATTTCATCAAAAAAAAATATAAGCTTATAAAGTGATGCAAAAACTAAAAAAGGATATTATTTAGTGATATATTTTACTTTGATTTTGAATCATTTTAGGGTTTTTTAATTATATTTTAATTTATATCTATCATATTAATAATAGTTTATTAATTAATTTTTTGATAATTGATATAAAATCTATCAATAAAATTTTTTATATTTATTTTATATTATATATAGTTATAATAATTATTATTACTAAATATTGTATTCAAATTTTTAAAAAATTTAAAATTATTATATTTTCAAAAGTTATGACATTTGAAATTTTGAAAAAATATCAAAAATTAATTTTTTGTTATTTCATTGTTTAAATAAAAGATATAAACCATTAAATGCCTTAATACTTATATCAATAACTTCTAAATTTCGAAAACCCTAAATAGATAAATTTTATTAAACAGGTATATCCTAAATAATAAATAATAAATCTCATTTTTATTTTTTTTCATTATAATTTTAAATATTCATTTTAATTATTTATTTTTTTATTTTTATATAAATTAAAATTACAAAATAAATTATAAGTTATACAAATATAATTTATATAAATTATTTTTAAACAAAAAAAATATAGATAAACTTTTTAAAATTAGAAAAAAATAAAAAATAAAAAATTATTATATAGTAATATATTTAACTTTGTTTCTGTAATTTTAGGTTTTGTAATAATATTTTAATTGATATCTAACTTATTAATAATAAATTATTAATTTATTTTTTTATCATTATTAGAATATTTTTCAATAAATATATTTATTTTTAATTTATATGATATATAAATTTAATAATTATTATAACTAAATATTGTATTCACCTTTGAAAAAATTTTAAAATTATTATATTTTCAAAGATTATAACCTTTAAACATGGGAAAAAACTAAAAAAAATATTTTTTTTTATTATTTCATTGTTTAAATAAAACCTATAAATCACTAAATGCCTAAACACTTAAATCACTAAACTAAAAAATCTCTATACCCCTATATAGATAATCATTTAAATGTGTATCCCCTAAATAAAATTAATAAATCTCATTTTTATTTATTTTCATTATAATTTAAAAAATTCATTTTGATTATTTAGTTTTTTATTTATATATATATATTAATTATAAAATAAATTATGAGTTAAAAATATAATTATCAAAAATTATTTTTCATCAAAAAATAGATAAGCTTATAAAAAGAATAAAAATTTAAAAACAAATAATTATTATTAAGTAATATATTTTGCTTTGCTTTTGAATCATTTTAGGTTTTGATATTATATTTTAAGTAATATCAATCTTATTCATAATAGATTTTTAATTTATTTTTTTATAATTATTAGAATATCTATAAATAAAATTGTTTACATTGAATTTATATGATATATAATAATTATGATTATTATAAATTAATATTAATTCACTTTTGAAAAAATTTTAAAAATTATTATATTTTCCAAGGTTATAATCTTTGAAAATATCAAAAAATAATAAAAATAATTTTTTTTATTTTTTTTTTAAATAAAACCTATATACCACTAAATGCATACACAGTTAAATTAGTAAACTCCTAAACCACGTAATGCCTAAATACATAAACCATAAACTACTATATACTACTTAATAATTAATAAATCTAATTTTTATTTCTATTTATTATAATTTTAAATATTTATTTTAATTATTTATTAGTTTATTTTTTTGAAATATTTATTACAAAATAAATTATGAGTGCGACAAATATAATTTAATTAATTTATTTTTAATAAAAAAGATATACGGTGTTAAAAGAAATAAAAATTTAAAAATTAAAAATTATTATCCACTAATATATTTTACTTTAATTTTGAATCAATTTGGGTTTTGTAAATATGTTTTAATTAATATATATCTTTTATTAATAGTTTACTAATTTAATTTTTGATCATTATTATATTATCTAATGATAAAATTGTTTATATTGAATTTATATGATATATAATTATTAATAATATTAAAACTAAATATTGTATTCACATTTTAAAAAATTATAAATATTATTATATTTTCAAAGGTTATAACCTATGAAAATGATAACAAATTATAGAAATTTTTTTTGTTATTTTATTTTTTTATATAAAACCTATAAACCACTAAAAACGTAAAAACATAAATCGCTAAACTTCTAACTACAAAACCTCTAAATACTTAAACTATTAAACTGGTATACTTTAATAATAAATCTTAAATATCATTTTAATTTTTATTCAGTAAAATTTTAAATTTTTATTTTAATTATTTATCAGTTTATTTTTATAGAAATATTAATTACAAAATTAATTATTAGTGAGATAGATCTAATTTAAATTAAACCAGTATTACTAAATAATAAATAATAAATATCATTTTTTTCATTATAATTTTAAATATTCATTTAACTTATTTATTTGTTTATTTATATATAAATATTAATTATAAAATAAAATGAGTTAGACAAATATAATTTATGTAAATTATTTTTCATCAAAAAATTATTGATAAAATTTTTAAAACAAAAAAAAATTTCAATACAAAAAATTATTATATAGTAATATAATTTGCTTTTCTTCTGAAACATTTTATTTTTTGTAATTATGTTTTAATTCATATCTATATTATTAAAAATAGATTATTAATTTATTTTTAAATTTTATTTGAATATTTATCAATAAATATTTTATATTGAATTTATGTGATATATAAATATAATGATTATTATAACTAAATATTGTATTCACATTTAAAAAAAATTTATGTAATTATGTTTGCATACACAGTTAAATCAGTAAACCTCTAAACCTCATAATACCTAAATACATAAACCATTAAACCGTTATATATTACGTAATAATTAATAAATCCAATTTTTATTTCTATTTATTATAATTTTTAATATTCATTTAAATTATTTATTAGTTTATTTTTATAGAAATATTTATTACAAAATAAATTATGAGTGCGACAAATATAATTTAAATAATTTATTTTTAATGAAATAATATATATATGCATATAAAAGTAGTAAAAATTTAAAAATTAAAATTTATTATCCAGTAATATATTTTACTTTAATTTTGAATCAATTTGGGTTTTGTAAATATTTTTTAATTAATATCAATCTTTTTATTAATAGTTTATTAATTTAGACTTTGATTATTATTATATTATCTATCAATAAAATTGTTTATATTGAATTTATATGATATATAATTATTAATTTTATTATTACTAAATATTGTATTTACATTTCAAAAATTTTAAATATTATTATATTTTCAAAGGTTATAACCTATTAAAATCACAAAAAATTACAAATTTTTTTTTGTTATTTTATTATTTAAATAAAACCTATAAACCACTAAATGCCTAAAAACATAAATAGCTAAACTCCTAAACGACAAAACCTCTAAATACTTAAACCATTAAACAGGTGTACATTTATAAAAAATCATAAATCTCAATTTAATTTTTATTAAGTATAATTTTAAATTTTTATTTTAATTATTTATTAGTTTATTTTTATAGAAATATTAATTACTAAATAAATTATTAGTGAGACAGATCTAATTTAAATTAGACTCGTATACCCAAAATAATAAAGAATAAATCTCAATATTATTTTTTTGATTATAATTTTAAATATTCATTTTAATTATTTATTTGTTTATTTTTATATTAATATTAATTAAAAAATAAATTATGTGTTAGACAAATATAATTTATATAAATTAATTTTTATCAAAAAATATGGATAACTTTTTAAAAGAAAAAAAAATTCAAAACAACAAATTATTATATAGTAATATATTTTGACATCTTCTGAATCATTTTTGGTTTATTATTATATTTTAATTGATATCTATCTTATTAATAATAGATTATTAATTTATTTTTTGATCATTATTAGAATATTTATCAAAAATATTGTTTATATTGAATTTATATGATATATAAATATAATGATCATTAATATAATATTTATCAATATAATAGTTTATATTGAATTAACATGATTTATAATTATTAAGATTATCATAACTAAATATAGTATTCACATATTAAAAAAATTTAAAATTTGTTATATATTTAAAGGTTAAAACCTTCAAAAATGAGAAAAAAATAACAAAAATAAATTTTTTGTTAAATCATTCTTTAAATAAAACTTATAAACCATAAAATGCCTAAATACAAAAATCTCTAAACTCCTAAACCCCAAAGCCCCTAAATACCTAAACCTTTAAACTCATAATCCTTAAATATAATTTAAATAATTTATAAAAATATTAATTACAAAATAAATTATGAGTGACAATAATTTAAATAATATATTTTTCATCAAAAAAATATATAAGCATATAAAATGATGCAAAAACTAAAAAAAAATATTATTTTGTAATAAATTTTTCTTTGATTTTGAATCATCATAAGTTTTTTAATTATATTTTAATTTATATCTATATTATTAATAATAGTTTATTAATTTATTTTTTGATAATTGATATAATATTTATCAATAAAAGTGTTTTTATTTTATTATAACTATATTATATATAGTTATAATAATTATTATTATTAAATATTGTATTCACATTTTTAAAAAATTTTAAAATTATTATATTTTCAAATGATATGCCATTTGAAAATTTGAAAAAATATCAAAAATAAATTTTTTGTTATTTCATTATTTAAATAAAAGATATAAACCATTAAATGTTTAAATACTTATATCAATAACTTCTAAATCTCGAAAACCCTAAATAGATAAATTTTATTAAACAGGTATATCCTAAATAATAAATAATAAATCTCATTTTTTTTCATTATAATTTTAAATATTAATTTTAATTATTTATTTGTTTATTTATATATAAATATTAATTACAAAATAATTTATATAAATTATTTATCTTTAAAAAAATATAGATAAACTTATTAAAAGAAGAAAAAAATCAAAAACAAAAAATTATTATATAGTAATATATTTTTATTTGCTTCTGAATCAATTTAAGTTTTGTAATTATATTTTAATTAATATCTATTTTATTATTAATGGATTATTAATTTATTTTTTGATTATTATTAGAATATTTATCAATAAAATTGTTTATATTGAATTTCTATAATATATAAATATAATGATTAGTATAACTAAATATTGGATTCACATTAGAAAAAAATTTAAAAATTATTATATTTTCAAAGGTTATAACCTTTGAAAATATCAAAAAATAATAAAATTTTTTTTTGTTATTTTATTTTTTAAATAAAACCTATAAACCACTAAATGCTAGGGGTGCTAAAGGGACGGGACGCGATGGGGATTACAAATCTCCAGTCCCTTCCCACAGTTCGGAGATTTTTTTTTGAAGATCTAGACCCGTCCCATAGGTTGAAAATATTGGGATTGGATGGGACGGAGATCGGGGATTTTGGGTAGGAGAAAACGGTTCCGGGACGAAATGGAATTCAGACATTTTTTTCAATTTATTTTCTTCAAACCGGCCAAGTTAATTCATGTCGAAACCTTTTGTTGTACCATTTATCATTCCTTATTTATGTATCTTTTGAACTCAAATCGGGCCAATTTTGTTTTGTCTAATAGGCTGAATACAACAAATGAGTTCCATTACCTTGTCAAAAGCTTTGATGTGCATAAAAGGATAGAAATGTTAAATAGAATGGGACCGAGTTGTGTGCTTAATTTGGTTCTTTGTTTTTTCACAAGTTGGCTTTGTTCAGTCGAGTGAAAGTTACCCGTAATAGCAATACTACATTTTTTAAACATTTACTTAAAATATTAAGGAAGAGCTAAAGATGACCACAAACATTGGTAGCAGCAATTACTACTTAAGTAATTGCTAAAATTAGGGAGCTTAATATAACAAAAAAAAATACAACTAATAACAACCATTATAATAATCATTTCAAAGGTCCGTCCCGGAACAACAATGTAAATCAAACCCAATTAATTATCTCTTCTACAACTCCTCCATTTTATTCCTCCACTGTAGAAGGACAACCAAAGATGAAAACGTGTTAATCATGTAGACATAAATTTCTAAGATGAAAGAGTAATAAAAAAACAAAATATTACCTTATAAAATTTTATACACCCATTCCAAATTTAGTTGGCCAACTATAGTTGGAAAAATATTTGGATATGTGACCCCTCTGAAAATTGTAATTGAACCATATTTTTATTAAATTGAATGAATAAAATAAGTAAAAGTAAAATTAAAATTTACAAGATTTGTATACTAATATGATTCATTATCATCAAGGTCTTGAACTAATTGTCCAATTTCAATAGGTTTGTTAAAGCTTCTTGACCAATCTGGTAGACATATGAGAACTTCAGCTATAATAGGTGTTAAAGAACTCCTAAATTGTTCTCCCCCCGGTGCTAAATGTAGATTCGTAGGCCATAGTAGATGCTTGGATAGCAAATACATCCATTGCTACATTTGCCAAAGAAGGATACCCAACCTCATTTACCTTCCACCAGTTTTGAAGATCATAATCAATTCTATTTTTTTCAAGTTTGTCCTACAAGTACTTATCCAACTCTTCCAAAGCTGCAACTTCTCTTTCTTTCTCCAATTCAACAAAAAATATCATCAACATAAGTAACACTACCATCAAAGAAATCATCATTTTTCTTCAAACTAGTAGAATAGAAATCATCTTCTTTTGATTCATCTTCATTTAAATCTTTATAATCATCCATCATCTCATTTAAATCATTTATAACCTTTTTCACCATATTTTTAGCCAATTCCTCTCCATAATTGTAAGTGTACTTAACCTTGAGATATTTGAGTTTATATCTAGGATCCAACACTACTGCTACAAAAAGCATAATATTTGTTGACTGAAGAGAACCCTAATATTTGTTGAATTTATGCATCATTTTCATCCCCATTTCAGACACCATTGTATCTCTACTATTTTCACAAAGCTCAATTTTTTTTCAAAATTCGAATAATCTGAGGAAAATAAACACTAGAGTTATAATATTATGAGCCAGAATATTTACAAGTTACCTCATAAAAATTTTTCAAGAAACGAGCCAAAATTTTGGCGTTTGTACAGTCTCTCTCAGTTGGAACGCTTGAACCAAACTCCTTCAAAAACCATTTTTCTTCGTCCTCCAACTTATCAAATTCTTTTTGATATTTTATATCAGTGTGTAGCATAAAATAAGTTGAATTCCATCTTGTAGGACAACCTAATTGCAATGAAGATCCATATGTCATGTTTGCTTCTTCAACACATAACTTAAACATATCTAATCTTTTAGGACTGCTCCTCACATATTTCACCACACCTCTAATTTTTTGAATAGCACCCTCAACTAATGCAATTCCATCTCTGACAATTAAGTTTAGGATATGAGCACAACATCTCATATGAAAATGCTCACCTCTCAAAGGTACAACACTTTTCTTTACAAGCCTTTTTTTCAATTGTTCAATTGCAACATCATTATTTGATGCATTGTCAACAGTAATGCACATCAACTTTCTCAAACCCCATTCATTCATGCAAAACTCAATAGCATTTCTAATATTAACTCCAGAATGAGTTTTAATTAGACAAAAGTTCAAAAGCCTTTCATGCATATTCTATTGAGAATCAATGAAATGAATACTCAAACATATATAAGACAAATATTGAATGCTAGTCCAAGTGTCGGTAGTCAATGAAACTCTAAAACAATAAGATGATATGCTATCAAATTATTTCTTATTTTCCTTCACAAAAAAAATAAAACAATCCCTCAATATAGAGTGCTTCAAATAACTTCAAATAACACCTTAAACTCATACCTCTCAACAAAACAAAAAGGTAATTCATCTTTTATGATCATTTTCACCAAAGCCTCCCTAACTAGTTGTTGATCAAATTGCCAACAAGTTAATTCGTTATCCTCTAAACTAGTACCTTTAGTGAAACTCAACAAAGATTGTGACTTGTCTTTACCTTTGTGAGCTTTTATTAATTCTTTTTTGAGTGGAAATTTCCTACAAGTCTTTCTCAAGTATTTTTATAACCCAGAAGTACCTTGATCACTTTTTGCTAAGTATTCTTTCCTACACCATATACAAGCTGCCCTACCAGTTTCATTTTCCTCTGAATCAACTAATATTTCATAAGTTTCCCAAACAGCAGACTTATACTTTTTATGAGCTTGAGTTTCATATGTACATTGACTTTCTTTTATAATTAGAATTGAAGAACATGCCGTAACAATGGGAGGGTTCGTAAAAGGATGATGATTGGATTTACCAGTACTTTGATCATTTGAGATGTTATCATCTTCAATTTAATGTATTTTTAGTTTACCGTTGGATTGTGCCATCTGCATTGCCATTAATTAATATGATATGTTAAGTATAAATACATATAAATATTTCAAACAAGCAAGCTGTACAAAATGGACTGTAACACATTCAGCTCACTCATTCGGCCCATCCAAAACACCACAACCAATACTCAACAAAACTGACTGAGATACATAATAATAATAATTAATCACTCAATTCTCGTCAGAAAAACAAACCAAAAGGCTGGTGGCATCTAGGACATGGTGGAGGCAACCAGAAGTGCGACGGACAAGGGCTGGACCTAAATGAACATGGCTGGAACGGCATGAAGTGGCCTGGAACTCGTCGGAACAACAATAGGTGCATCAGAATTGGATGGGCAGTAGAGGAATTGGTGGCATCTTCATGTTATATATATATATATATATACACACACACATATATATTCCTAGTTCTAGTATCAGTTTTTTAGGACGGGATGGTTCTCGGGATGGATATTGCATAAGATCTGGAACTGTCCCAAAAAAAATACATGACAGAACGGGACGGGAAAAGTCAAAGTCAACGGATTTTTCTCAGTCCCGATTATTTCGGGACAAGACTTTGGGTCGGGTCGTGAATCTCCGAGTCCCGTGAGGAGCCCTACTAAATGTATATAATGTTAAATCAGTAAACTCCTAAACCCCGTAATGCCTAAATACATAAACCATAAAACCACTAAATACTACGTAATAATTAATAAATATATTTTTTATTGCTATTTATTATATTTTTTAATATTTATTTTAAATATTTATTTGTGTATTTATTTAGAAATATTTATTACAAAATAAATTATGAGTGGGACAAATATAATTTAAATAATATATTATTTATCTAATAAAAATATATGCTAATAAAAGAAGTATAAATTTAAAAATTAAAAATTATTATCAAGTAATATAAGATACTTTAATTTTGAATCAATTTGGGTTTTGTAAATATTTTTTAATTTATATCTATCTTAATATTAATAGTTTAAAAATTTAATTTTCGATCATTATTATAATATCTATCAATAAAATTATTTATATTAAATTTATATGATATATAATTATTAATATTATTATAACAAAATACTGTATTAAAATTATAAAAAATTTTAAATATTATTATATTTTCAAATGTACCCTATGAAAATGATAAAAAATTATAGAATTTTTTTTTGTTATTTTATTTTTTTAAATAAAACCTATAAACCAATAAAAGCCTGAAAACAAAAATCGCTAAACTCCTAACAACAAAACCTCTAAATACTTAAATCATTAAACAGGTAGACATTAATAATAAATCATAAACCTCATTTTAATTTTTATTCAGTATAATTTTAAATTTTTATTTTAATTATTTATTAATTTATTTTATAGAAATATAAATAACAAAATAAATTATTTTTGAGATAGATCTAATTTAAATTAAACCAGTATCCCTAAATAATATATAATAAATCTCATTTTTTTTCATTATAATTTTAAATATTCATTTTAATTATTTATTTGTTTATTTATATATAAATATTAATTACAAAATAAATTGAGTTATACAAATATAATTTATATAAATTATTTTTCATCAAAAAATTATTGATAAACCTTTTAAAAGAAAAAAAAATTTAAAACAAAAAATTATTATATAGTAATATATTTTGCTTTTCTTCTGAATCATTTTAAGTTGTGTAATTCTATTTTAATTGATATCTATCTTATTAATAATAATAGATTATTAATTTATTTTTTGATCATTATTAGAATATTTATTAATAAAATTGTTTATACTAAATTTATATGATATATAAATATAATGATTATTATAACTAAATATTGTATTCACATTTAAAAAAAATTTAAAAATTATTATATTTTCAAAGGTTATATAACCTTTGAAAATCTCAAAAAATAATTTTTTTTTTATTATTTTATTTTTTTAATAAAACCTATGACACTAAATGCATACATAGTTAAATCAGTAAACTCCTAACCCTCATAATGCCTAAATACATAAACCATTAAAGCACTATATACTACTTAATAATTAATAAATCTAATTTTTATTTCTATTTATTATAATTTTAAATATTCATTTTAATTATTTATTTGTTTAGTTTTATAGAAATATTTATTACAAATTAAATTATGAGTGACATATATTTATCTTAATTAATTTATTTTTAATCAAAAAAATATGTGCTTATAAAAGAATTAAAAATTTAAAAATTAAAAATTATTATCCAGTAATATATTTTACTTTAATTTTGAATCAATTTGGGATTTGTAAATATTTTTTAATTAATATCAATCTTTTTATTAATAGCTTATTATTTAATTTTTGAACATTATTATATTATCTATCAATAAATTTGTTTATATTGAATTTATATGATATATAATTATTAAAATTATTAAAACTAAATATTATATTCACATGTCAACAAATTTTACAAATTATTATATTTTAAAAGGTTATAAGCTATGAAAATGAGAAAAAATTATAAATTTTTTTTTGTTATTTTATTGTTTAAATAAAACTTATAAACCACTAAATGCCTAAAATAATGAATTGCTAAACTCTTAAATAACAAAACCTATAAATACTTAAACTATTAAATAGGTGTACATTAATAAAAAATCATAAATCTCAAATTAATTTTTATTAAGTATAATTTTAATTTTTTTTTTAATTATTTATCAGTGTATTTTTATTGAAATATTAATTACAAAATAAAATATTAGTGAGACAGATCTAATTTAAATAATTTATTTTTCATCAAAAAAAATATATATCCTTATAAAAATAGGCAAAATTTTAAAAACAAAAATTTATTATTTAGTAATATATTTTATTTTTATTTTAAATCATTTTACATTTTGCAATTATATTTTAATCTATATCATTCTTATTAATAATAGTTTATTAATTTTTTATTGATCATTATTATAATATCTATTAATAAAAGTATTTATATTGAGTTTACATTAATATAATTTTTAAAATTATTATTACTGAATATAATATTCACATTTAAAGAAAATTAAAAATTATTATAATTTCAAAGGTTATAACCTTCAAAAATTAAAAAAAATCAAAAAATTATTTTTTTATTTTTTCATTCTTTAAATAAAAACTATAAATCACTAAATGCCTAAACAATTAACTCACTAAACCCCAAAACACCTAAATACTTAAATTATTAAACTAGTATATCCTAAATAATAAATAATAAATCTCTATTTTATTGGTATTCAATATAATTTTAAATATTCATTTTAATTATCTATTGGTTTATTTTTATAGAATTATAAATTAGAAATAAATTATGAGGAAGACAAATATAATTTCAATAATTTACTTTTAATAACAAAAATATAAACTAATAAAAAGAAGTAAAAAATTTAAAGAAAGTATTATTTTGTAATATATTTTACTTTGATTTTGAATAAATTTAGGTTTTGCAAATATATTTAAAATAATATCTATCTTATTAATAATAGTTCATAAATTTATTTTTTGATCATTAATATAATATATTTCATTATAATTGTTTATATTGAATTTACATGATATATAATTATTATGATTATCATAACTAAATATAGTATTCACATATAACAAAAATTTAAAAATTATTATATTTTCAAAGTTTATAACCTTCAAAAATGAGAAAAAATAACAAAAATAAATTTTTTGTTATATCATTGTTTAAATAAAACTTATAAACCATTAAATGCTTAAATACATAAATATCTAAACTTTTAAACCCCGAAGCCCCTAAATACTTAAACCTTTAAACTCGTAAACCTTAAATATAATTTAAATAATTTATATAAATATTAATTAGAAAATAAATAATGAGTGATACAAATATAATTTAAATAATATATTTTTCATCAAAAAAGATATAAGCTTATAAAATGATGCAAAAACTAAAAAAAATTATTATTTAGTAATAAATTTTACTTTGATTTTGAATCATTTTAGGTTTTTTAATTATATTTTAATTTATATCTATTAAATTACAAATAGTTTATTAATTTATTTTTTAATAATTGATATAATATCTATCTATAAAAATGTTTATATTTAAATAATATTATATATAGTTATAATATTTATTATTACTAAATATTGTATTTACTTTTTTACAAAATTTTAAATTTATTATATTTTCAAATGTAATAACCTTTGAAAATTCGAAAAAGAATCAAAAATAAATTTTTTGTTTTATCATATTTTGAATAAAACCTATAAACCATTAGTTGCCTAAATACTAAACTGAATAACTTCTAAATCTCGAAAACCCTAAATAGATAAATTTTTTAAACATGTATATCCTAAATAATAAATAATAAATCTCATTTTTATTTTTTTTATTATAATTTTAAATATTCATTTTAATTATTTATTTGTTTATTTTGATATATATATTAATTACAAAATAAATTATAAGTTAGACAAATATAATTTATATAAATTAGTTTTCAACAAAAAAATATAGATATAACTTAATAAAAGAAGAAAAAAATTAAAAAGAAAACAATATTATATAGTAAAATATTTTGTTTTGTTTCTGAATCATTTTACTTTTTGTAATTATATTTAATTTGATATCTAAATTATTAATAATATATTATTAATTTATTTTTTAATCATTATTAGAATATTTATCAATAAAAATGTTTATATTGAATTTATATGCTATATAAATTTAATAATTATTATAACTAAATATTGTATTCACTTTTTAAAAATGCATTAAAATTTTTATATTTTCAAATATTATAACCTTTGAACATGTGAAAAAATAAAAAAAAATATTTATTTTGTTATTTTATTGTTTAAATAAAACTTATAAATCACTAAATGCATAAACACTTAAATCACTAGACAACAAAATTCAGATACCCCTATATAGATAATTTTTTAAACCGGTATATCCTAAATAATAATTAATAAATCTCATTTTTATTTGTTTTCATTATAATTTAAAAAATTCATTTTAATTGTTAAGTTTTTTATTTATATATATATAGTAATTATAAAATAAATTATAAGTTAAAAATATAATTTATAAAAATAATTTTTCATCAAAAAATAGATAAGCTTATAAAAAGAATAAAAATTTAAAACATATAATTATTATTAAGTAATATATTTTGCTTTGCTTTTGAATCATTTTAGGTTTTGATATTATATTTTAAGTAATATCAATCTTATTCATAATAGATTTTTAATTATTTTTTTATAATTATTAGAATATCTTTCAATAAATTTATTTATATTGAATTTATATGATAAATCATTATTATGATTATTATAAATAAATATTGTATTCACTTTTGAAAAAAAATTTAAAAGTTATTATATTTTCAATGCTTATAATAATAAAAAATGAGAAAGAATACAAATAATAATTTTTTTGTTATTTAATTTTTAAATTAAACCTATAGACCATTAAATGTTTACTTATTTAAATCAGTTGCTCATAAAACCCGAAACCCCTAAATACATAAACCTTATAACAGTTGTATACTTCTTAATAAATAATATATAATAAATCTCATTTTTATTTCTATTTATTATAATTTTAAATATTAATTTTAATTATTTATATTTTAATTTTTTAGAAAAATTAATTACAAAATATATTTCGAGTGAGACAGATATTATTTATATAATTTATTTTTAGTCATAAAAATATATAAGCATATAAAAAGATAGAAAAAATTAAAAATTAATTATTATTATTTAGTAATATATTTTTATTTGATTTTGAATCATTTTGTGTTTTGTAAATATATTTTAATTAATATTTATATTATTAATAATAGTTTATTAATTTAATTTTTGATCATTATTATAATATCTTTAATTAAAATTATTTATATTGAATTTATATGATATATAATTAATAAGATTAATATAATTATACATTGTATTCACATTTCAAAAGATTTTGAAAATTATTTAAAATTCAAAGGTTATAACCTTTGAAAATCAAAAAAAAATCAAAAAAATTATTTTTTATTTTTATTATATAAATAAAACCTATATCCCACTAAATTCCTAAAAACATAAATTACAAAACTCCTAAATGAAAAACTCCTAAATAATTGATCCATTAAACCGGTATACCATATATAATTATTGGGCAATTGTGCTTCCAAGGTAGTGGATTGAGATACAGAAACACAGAAGCAACAGAAAACAAGAAATATATATATCCCAATTCAGCAACCATCCATGATAGAATCAAAAAATGAGAAATAAACGCCGAAAATAATGTGGTTCGCTAGTCGCTCAGAACGACTAGCTAAATATACCAGAAAATGCTTATGCATTACAGATTAAATCAACAAAAATGTCTTACAATATGCAGCACACAGAATAGTCGCGATAAATCGCACAAAGAGAAGAGATAGAGACGCTGAACAGTTTATTAATTTATTTTAATTTATATCTATCATATTAATAATAGTTTATTAATTTATTTTTTGATAATTGATATAATATCTATCAATAAAATTATTTATAATTAGTTTATATTATATATAATTTTAATAATTATTATAACTAAATATTTTATTAACAATTTAAAAATGTTTTAAAGTTATTATATTTTCAAATGATATACACTTTGAAAATGTGAAAAAATAACAAAAATAATTTTTTTTCTTATTTCATTGTTTAAATAAATCCTATAAATTACTAAATTTCTAAATACTTAAATCAATAACTCCTAAATATCTAAAACCCTAAATAGATAATCATTTTAAACCGGTATACCCTAAATAATAAATAATAAATCTCAATATTATTTTTTTCATTATAATTTAAAATAATCATTTTAATTATTTATTCGTTTATTTTTATATAATTATTAATTACAGAATAAATTGAGTTAGATAAATATAATTTATAGAATTATTTTTCATAAAAAAAATATAGATAAACTTTTTAAAAGAAAAAAAATTCAAAACAAAAAATTATTATATATTAATATATTTTGCTTTGTTTCTGAATCATTTTAGGTTTTGTAATTATATTAAAATTGATATTTATCTTATTAATAATAGATTATTAATTTATTCTTTGATCATTATTAGAATTTGTATCAATAAAAATATTTATATTGTTTTATATGATATATAAATATAATGATTATTATAACTAAATATTGTATTCACTTTTGAAAAAAATTTAAAAATTATTATATTTTCAAAGGTTATAACCTTTGAAAATATCAAAAAATAAAAAAAATAATTTTTTTGATATTTTTTTATAATAACACCTATAAACCACTAAATGCATGCACAGTTAAATCAGTAAACTGCTAAATCCCACAATGCCAAAATACATAAACCATTAAACCGCTATATACTACTTAATAATTAATAAATCTATTTTTTAATTCTATTTATTATAATTTTAAATATTCATTTTAATTATTTATTAGTTTATTTTTATAGAAATATTTATTACAAAATAAATTATGAGTGCGACAAATATAATTTAAAAAATATATATGCTTATAAAAGAAGTAAAAATTTAAAAATTAAAAATTATTATCCATAAATATATTTTACTATAATTTTGAATCAATTTGGGTTTTCGAATTATTTTTTAATTAAAATCTATCTTAATATAAATAGTTTATAAATTTAATTTTGATCATTATTATAATATATATCAATAAAATTGTTTATATTGAATTTATATGATATATAATTATTAATATTATTATAACTAAGTATTGTATTCACATTTCAAAAAATTTTAAATATTATTATATTTTCAAAGGTTATTACGTATGAAAATGAGAAAAAATTATAGAAAATTTTTTTTTCATATATTATTTTTTTAAATAAAACATATAAACCACTAAAAGCCTAAAAACATAAATTGCTAAAATCCTAAATTAGAAAACCTCTAAATAATTAATCCATTAAACTGGTATATAGTAATAATAAATCATAAATCTCATTTTAAATTTTATTCAGTATAATTTTAAATTTTTATTTTAAATATCTATCTGTTTATTTTTATAGAAATATTAATTACAAAATAAATTATCCGTGAGAAATATCTAATTTAAATTAAACCGGTATCCCTAAATAATTAATAATAAATCTCATTTTTTTTCTTTATAATTTTAAATATTCATTTTAATTATTTATTTGTTTATTTTTAGAAATATATTAATTACAGAATAAATTATGAGTTACAAAATATAATTTATATAAATTATTTTTCATCAAAATAATATACATAAACTTTTTAAAAGGAAAAAAAATTCAATAAAAAATTATTATATAGTAATATATTTTTCTCTGCTTCTGAATCATTTTAGGTATTGTAATTATATTTTAATTCATATCTATCTTATTAATAATAGATTTTTAATTTATTTTTCGATCATTATAAGAATATTTATCAATAAAATTTTTAATATTGAATTTATATGATATATAAATATAATGATTATTATAACTAAAGATTGTATTCACTTTAGAAAAAAAATTAATATTTATTGTATTTTCTTAGGTTATAACCTTTGAAAATATCAAAAAATAACAAAAATAATTTTTTTATAATTTTATTATTTAAATAAAACATATAAACCACTAAATGCTTATATAGGTAAATTAGTAACCTCCTAAATACAAAAACCATTAAACCGCTATATACATCTTAATAATTAATAAATCCAATTTCTATTTTATATATCATAATTTTAAATATTGATTTTAATTATTTATTAGTTTATTTTTATAAAATATTTATTACAAAATAAATTATGAGTGCGACAAATATAATTTAAATAATTTATTTTTAATCAAAAAAAAATATACGCTTATAAAATAAGTAACAATTTTAAAATTAAGAATTATTATATAGTAATATATTATAGTTTAATCTTGAATCGATTTGGGTATTATAAATATTTTTTAATTAATATCTATCTGAATATTAATAGATTATTAATTTAATTTTTGATCATTATTATATTATCTATCAATAAAATTGTTTATATTGAATTTATATGATATATAATTATTAAAATTATTATAACTAAGTATTGTGTTCACATTTCAAAAAATTTTAAATATTATTATATTTTCAAAGGTTATAACCTATGAAAATGACAAAAAATTACAAATTTTTTTTGTTATTTTATTGTTTAAATAAAACCTATAAACCACTAAATGCCTAAAAACATAAATTGCTATACTCCTAAATGACAAAACCTCTAATTACTTAAACCATTAAACGGGTGTACATTAATAAAAAATCATAATATCAATTTAATTTTATTTACGTATAATTTAAAATTTTTATTTTAATTATTTATCCATTTATTTTTATAGAAATATTAATTACAAGATAAATTATTAGTGAGACAAATCTTATATAAATAATTTATTTTTCATCAAAAAAAATATATATCCTTATAAAAATAGGCAAAATTTTAAAAACAAAAATTTATTATTTAGTAATATATTTTATTTTGATTTTGAATCATTTTATATCTTGTAATTATATTTTAATTTATATCATTCTTATTAATAATAGTTTATTAATTTTTTATTGATTATTATTATAATATGTATAAATAAAATTATTTATATTGAGTTTACATTGGATATAATTATTAAGATTATTATAACTAAATATTATATTAACATTTTTAAAAAATTAAATATTATTATATTTTCAAAGGTTATAACCTTCAAAAATTAAAAAAAAATTAAAATATTAAATTTTTTCTTTTTTTAATTCTTTAAATAAAAACTATTAATCACTAAAGGCCTAAACACTTAAATAACTAAACACTAAAACACCTAAATACTTAAACCATTAAACTAGTATATCCTAAATAAAAAATAAAAAATCTCTAGTTTATTTGTATTCATTATAGTTTTAAATATTCATTTTAATTATTTATTAGTTTATTTTTATCGAATTATAAATTAAAATAAATTATGAGGAAGACAAATATAATTTAAATAATTTACTTTTAATAAAAAAAAAATATAAACTTATTAAAAGAAGCAAAACATCAAAAAAATTATTATATAGTAATATATTTTATTTTGATTTTGAATAAATTTACGTTTTGCAAATATATTTTAAATAAAATCTTTCTTATTAATAATAGTTTATTAATTTATTTTTTGATCATTAATATAATATCTAACAATATAATTGTTTGTATTGAATTTACATGATATATAATTATTAAGATTATCATAACTAAATATAGTATTTACATATAAAAAATATTTAAAATTGTTATATTTTCAAAGGTTATAACCTTCAAAAATTAAAAAAAATCAAAAAATTAAATTTTTTATTTTTTGATTCTTTAAATAAAAACTATAAATCACTAAAGGCCTAAACACTTAAATCACTAAACTCCAAAACAACTAAATACTTAAACCATTAAACTAGTATATCCTAAATAATTAATAATAAGTCTCTATTTTATTTGTATTCATTATAGTTTTAAATTTTTATTTTAATTATTTATTAGTTTTTTTTATAGAATTATAAATTAAAAATAAATTATGAGGAAGACAAATATAATTTAAATAATTTACTTTTAATAAAAAATATATAAACTTATAAAAAGAAGCAAAACATCAAAAAAATTATTATTTAGTAATATATTTTATTTTGATTTTTAATAAATTTATTTTTGCAAATATATTTAAAATAAAATCTTTCTTATTAATAATAGTTTATTAATTTATTTTTTGATCATTAATATAATATCTATCAATATAATTTTTTATATTGAATTAACATGATATATAATTTTTAAGATTATCATAACTAAATATAGTATTCACATATAAAAAAAATTTAAAAATTGTTATATTTTCAAAGGTTATAACTTTCAAAAATGATAAAAAATAACAAAAATAAATTTTTTGTCATATCATTGTTTAAATAAAACTTATAAACCATTAAATGCCTAAAAACATAAATCTCTAAACTCCTAAATCCCGAAGCCCCTAAATACTAAAACCTTTAAACTAGTAAACATTAAATATAATTTAAATAATATATTGAAATATTAATTACAAAATAAATTATGAGTGATACAAATATAATTTAAATAATTTATTTTTCATCAAAAAAATATATAAGCTTATAAAAAGAAGCAAAAGCTAAAAAACAAAAATTATTATTTAGTAATAAATTTTACATTGTTTTTGAATCATTTTAGGTTTTTTAATTATATTTTAATTTATATCTATCATATTAATAATAGCATATTAATTAATTTTTTGATAATTGATATCATATCTATCAATAAAATTGTTTATATTTAGTTTATATTTTATATAATTATAATGATAATAATTACAAAATATTGTATTCACATTTTTAAAAAAATTTAAAATTATCATATTTTGAAAGTTTATAACCTTTGAAAATGTGAAAAAATATCAAAAATATTTATTTTATTTCATTGTTTAAATAAAACCTATAAACCACTAAATGCCTAAAAACATAAATCGCTAAACTCTTAAATGACGAAACCACTAAATACTTAAAATATTAAACTGGTAAACATTAATAATAATTCATAAATCTCATTTTGATATTTATTTAGTATAATTGTAAATTTTTATTTAAATTATTTATCAGTTTATTTTTATTGAAATATTAATTACTAAATAAATTATTAGTGAGACAGATCTAATTTAAATTAAAATAGTATACCTAAATAATAAATAATAAATCTCATTTTTTTAATTATAATTATTAATATTCATTTTAATTAATTATTTGTTTATTTATTTATAAATATTAATTTCAAAATAAATTGAACTAGACCAAAATAATTTATATAAATTATTTTTCATCAAAAATTTATAGATAAACTTTTTAAAATAAAAAAAATTTTCAAAACAAAAAATTATTATATATTAATATATTTTGCTTTGCTTCTGAATCATTTTAGGTTTTGTATTTATATTTTAATTGATATCTATCTTATTAATAATAGATTATTAATTCATTTTTTGATCATTATTAGAATATTTATTAATAAAAGTATTTATATTGAATTTACATGATATATAATTATAAAGATTATTATAACTAAATATTATATTTAAATTTGAAAATAATTTAAAAATTATTATATTTTTAAAGGTTATCATCATTGAAAATAAGATAATCACAAAAATAATTTTTTTTTATTTTATTGTTTATATAAAACATATAAACTACTAAATGCCTAAATGCTTAAATCATTAAACTCGTAAACCCAAAAACCCTTTAATACTTAAACATTTAAACCATCTTTAAATGTTTAGGTATTTATAAATAATATATAAATATCTATCAATAAATAATAGCTTATTAATTTTTTTTGATCATTATTATATTTATATTTATATTTAGTTTATTAATATCTATCAATAAAATTGTTCATTTTTAATTTACATGATATATAATTATTAAGTTTATTATAACTAAATATTGTATTCACATTTGAAAAAAAATTAAAAATTATTATAGTTATAAAGGTTATAACCTTCAAAATTGAAGAAAATTTGAAAAATAATTTTTTTGTTATTTCATTATTTAAATGAAACATATAAACTACTAAGTGCATAAACATTTAAATCACTAAACTCCTAAACTCCTAAATACTTAAACCATTAAACCGGTATACCCTAAATAATTAATCATAAATCACATTTTTATTTGTATTCATTATAATTTCAATATTCATTTTAATTATTTATTAGTTTATTTTTATAAAAATAGTAATTGCAAAATAAAATTATGAATGAGACAAATAAAATTAAAATAATTTATCTTCATCAAAAAAATTTATAAGCATATGAAAAGAATCTAAAATTTAAAAATAAAAAATTATTATTTAGTAATATATTTTACTTTGATTTTGAATCATTTTAGGTTTTGCAAATATATTTTAATTAATATCTATCTTATTAATAATAATTTATTAATCTATTATATGATAAGTATTATAATATCGATCAAAAAAATTATTTATATTGAATTTACATGATATTTAATATGTATGATTATTATAATTAAATATTGTATTAACATTTGAAAAAAAAATTAAAAATTATAATATTTTCAATGGTTATAACCTTGAAAATGAAAAAAAATCATAAAAATAATTTTTTTGTTATGTAATTATATAAATAAAACCTATAAACCACAAAATACGTAAATTACTAAACTCCTAAACCCTAATACTGCCGCACCACACACACAAGCGACGGACCACAGTAAACACGAGCACATATTCTTGTCCATTTTGGTGTAGCATTTAGACGGGCCAGCAAGTCCTGGAAGTAGCCAGAAGTATGGGCCACCAACTTGTAGAGGGCCCCACAAAGAGGCCGGAATTATAACATTTAGACAACTGACGAGACCGAGCAAATGGTCGGGAGTAAACCCAGGAGTAGCTTGGATTGGGTCCCACTAGCCCTATCAGGCAGCATAGAGGGCCACCCAACCGTCGCCCAACAGGAGTAGTGGGTAATCCATGATTAATTGGAGAGCTGACAAAATCCGAAGCATCACCAAGCAGGGCCAGTAAGCAATGAAGTCCAGACCAGCCACACGGGAGCGAAAGATTCAAACTTGTAGTTTATATTTGTAGTCTTATTTGTATTTTGGACTTTGTATGCACCATGTACTTGTAAAGACGGATCATTTCATACTCACACACACAATCTTGTATGTTCTCTATCTAGCATGCAATGAGGGCAACTAGACCCATGAGTATCTCTAAGTGGAGCCCACTAATGCATTTTGTAAATACACATTAGGCGATGCTACACTCTCGGGAGCAGAATACCCATCTTTATAGCGTTTTGTAATTTTACTTGTAATCTAGCTTGGTTGTACGCGTAGATAATTAGACTATGAGATGGACCTCATCATACATGCACACCGATGCATGCATATTTTTTGATATTTTGTAGGTGCAACATACAGCCACTTCTTGGAGCTCGAGGAGGAAGCATTCTAACCCATGAGATACTCTTTGAAAATCATTGGAGCAAAAGAATGTGGAATTCAGAGGTGAGAATGAATTGATAAAGTGTCTTAGATATGGACTTGTGGATTTATAGGTATTCAGTTTTAGATGTATTTCATTGGATAGCATTGACATAGGAAAATGCTTGATGCTGCATATCACACACATGCACAATCTTATATTTGCATAGTTTTAATATGGTGCATCATTAGGGTCCTCCAAAATGCTGGGACAAATCCGAATGGAAAGGTTGCAGTGCGTATAATGACTTAAATCATAAATCATAAACCATAAACTATAATTATAATCCATAATCCCTAAATCCTAAATCTCATGTTTTGCACTTTTATAATCAAAAATCTAAGTGTTAAATTTAAATTGAAATTCACAACTTTTAGGAATGTCACAGATTTATCTTTTTGTATATGTAAAACAAAGTCATGACTCAAGGGGTGAGTTATGGATCCTGTCTCTTTCTTGCTTTAGATTATTGTAGCATTAGCAATGGTCATGATTGTATATTTTGTGTCAAGAACACAAAATCATATCGATGAGAATATGCCATAACTTGTGTCTCTCTGTTGAACATATTGTTATGGTACTAAGAATGATCATGAATACATATTTAATCACTATAATACTGGGTCACAGTATTGGATATGACCATAGCATGTGCATTTTATCTTTATATTGTAAATTCATTGCACTAGGAATGATTGTAACTTTGGACATACATTAAGAGAAAAAGTCATGACCCTAGAAATAGTTAAAGCTCGAGTACTACTCTTTATAACTTTCTATAGCTAAAATTCTTGGGATTAGAAATATCACTTTGGCTTTTTCTTTTGATTTGTGACCTCAAGTGTCATTATGAAAGACTAATATTTTGAGCAATGATTAAAACCTTTTATACATTTGAATATGATTCATTTACATCTTTTTGGGTATTGTGAGCTTGTATACATAACTCATTTAATATAAAAAGAAAGAAATGATACTTTTCATATCCATGAGGATATGAAAAAAAGGCTTAGACATGCCAATAAAATAAAATTTTTGATTCTCGATTTAAAGAGAGCCCATACTTCTTGCCCTGCTCAAACCACCCTGGGGCTAGTTTGTTCTAATAGGCTACAAGGTGGTTATTTTTTTAGAGGTGAACTATGTTTTTAAAAAATTGCTGAGTGTGTGCATGAGAGATATTTTAGAAGAAATTACAATAATCAATATAAATAGCATCCTCAACAACTAGCTATTTCAACACATAGGAGTACAACTCTAGTTTAGCCTTTTAGCATACAAGAGTCAAATTACCTTTGATATCCCAGTGATTCAACATCAAATATGATAAGACATAAAAGAGATAAAGTAAAAGCTCCTATTATTTTGGTTAGAGCTTAGCAATCATTCTAGAGTTGAGAGAGGAACAAAATAAATTATTTTAATTATTCAATATAATTTTAATTTTAATTTTAATTATGTATCAGTTTATTTTTATAGAAATATTAATTACAAAATAAATTATTAGTGAGACAGATATAATATAAATTAAACTGGTATATCCTAAATAATAAAGAATAAATCTCATTTTTTTCATTTTAATTTTAAATATTCAAATTTAATATTTATTTGTTTATTATTATATAAATATTAATTACAAAATAAATTATGAGTTACACAAATATATTTTATATAAATTATTTTTCATCAAAATAAAATAGATAAACTTTTTAAATGAAAAAAAAATTTCAAAACAAAAAAATTTTTATATAGTTATATATTTTTCTTTGTTTCTGAATCATTTTAACTTTTGTAAATATATTTTAATTGATATCTATCTTATTAATAATAGATTATTAAGTTATTTTTTCATCATTATTAGAATATTTATCAATAAAAATGTTTATATTGAATTTATATGATATATAAATATAATGATTATTATAACAAAATATTATATTCACTTTTGAAAAAAATTCTAAAATTATAACATTTTCAAAGGTTATAACCTTTGAAAATGTGAAAAAAAAAAAAAATTTTTGTTATTTCATTTTTTAAATAAAACCTATAGAACCTTAAATGCATACTTAAATCATTAACCTCATAAATCTCGAAACCCTAAATAGACAAACCTTTTAACAGCTATATACTACTTAATAAATAATAAATCTCATTTTTATTTCTATTTATTATAATTTTAAATTTTAATTTTAATTATTTTTAGTTTAATATTTTAGAAAAATTAATTACAAAATAAATTTCGAGTGAGACAAATATTATTTAAATAATATAATTTAATAAAAAAATATAAGCTTATAAAAAGTAGGAAAATTATAAAAATTAAATATTATTATTTAGTAATATATTTTGATTTGATTTTGAATCATTTTGTGTTATGTAAATATATTTTAATTAATATTAATATTATTAATAATAGTTTATTAATTTAATTTTTGATCATTATTATAATATCTATCATAAAAATTATTTATATTGAATTTATATGATATATAATTTGTACGATTAATATAATTATACGTGGTATTCACATTTCAAAAAATTTTAAAAAGTTTTTTATTTTCAAAGCTTATAACCATTTGAAAATTAGAAAAAATCAAAAATAGAATTTAAATTTTTATTATATAAATAAAACCTATAAACCTCTAAATAATCAAACCATTAAACCGGTATACCATATATAATAAATCTTAAATCTCGTTTTAATTTGTATTCATTATAATTTTAAATATTCATTTTAATTATTTATTAGTTTATTTTTTATAGAAATATTAATCACAAAATAAATAATGAGTAAGACAAATATAAATTTAATAATTTATTTTTAATCAAAAAAAAAGCTTATATAAAGAAGTAAAAATTAAAAAACAAAAAATTATTATTTAGTAATATATTTTACTTTGATTTTGATTCATTATATATAGGTTTTGCAATTATATTTTAATTGCGAACAATATTATTAATAATAGTTTATTAATTAATTATTTTATCATTTTTATAATATCGAACAATAAAATTACTTATATTCAATTAAAATGTATTATAATTATTAAGTTATTATAACTAAATATTAATTTACATTTCAAAAAAATTTAAAAATTATTATATTTTCAAAGGTTATAACCATCAAAAATGATAAAAAATCACAAAAATAATTTTTTATTATTTTATTATTTAAATAAAACATATAAACCACTAAATGACTAAACATTTAAATCTCTAGACTCCTAAACCCCAAAACTTTTTAAATACTTAAACCATTAAACCTATATAACCTAAATAATAAAAATAATTCTCATTTTTATTTGTATTCATTATAATTTTAAATATTCATTTTAATTATTTTTTTAGATTATTTTTATAGAAATATTAATTACAAAATAAATAATGAGTGAGACAGATATAATTTAAATAAATTATTTTTTATTAAAAAAAATAAGCTTATAAAAATAAACAAAATTTCAAAAATTTACAATTTTATTTTGTAATATAATTTACTTTGATTTTGAATTATTTTGGGTTCTGCAAATATATTTTAATTAATATCTATCTTATTAATAAAAGTTTATTAATCTATTTTATGATCAGTATTATAATATCGATCAATAAAATTAAATATATTGAATTTACATGATATTTAATTTTTATGATTATTATAATTAAATATTATATTAACATTTTAAAAAAAATTAAAAAATATAATATTTTCAATGGTTATATAACCTTGAAAATGAGAAAAAATCATAAAAATAATTTTTTTGTTATTTAATTATGTAAATAAAACCTATAAACCACAAAATACCTAAATACTTAAATTACTAAACTCTTAAACCATGATACTGCTGCACCACACACACATAGCGACGGACCATAGTACACACGTGCACATATTCTTGTCCATTTTGGTGTAGCATTTAGAGGGGCCAACAAGTCCTGGAAGCAGCCAGAAGTATGGGGCACCAGCTTGTAGAGGGTCCCACTAGCAAGCCGGTATGATAACATTCAGACAACTGACGAGACCGAGCAAAGTGATCGAAAGTAATCCCGGAAGTAGCTACGAGTGGGTCCCACTATCTCTATCAGGCACCATAAAGGGCCACCCAACCATCGCCCAACAGGAGTAGCGGGTAATCCATGATTAATTGGAGAGGCGGTAAAATCCGAAGCATCACCAAGCATGGCCAGTATGCAATGGAGTCCAGACCAGCCACACGGGAGCTAAAGATTCAAAGTTGTAGTTTATGTTTGTAGTCTTATTTGTATTTTGGACTTTGTATGCACCATGTACTTGTAGAGACGGATCATGACATATCACACACACAATCTTGTCTGTTCTCTAAGTAGCATGCAATGAGGGCTACTGGACCCATGAGTATCTTTAAGTCGGGTCCACTAATGCATTTTGTAAATACACATTAGGCTATGCTACACTCCCGGGAGCAGAAGACCCATCTTTATAGCATTTTATAATTTTACTTGTATTCTAGCTTGGTTGTAAGCGTAGATAATTAGACTATGAGATGGACCTAATCACACATGCACACCGATGCATGCATATTTTTTGATATTTTGTCGGTGCAACATACAGCCACTTTTGGAGCTCGAGGAGGAAGCATTCTAACCCAAGAGATACTCTTTTGAGGATCATTGGAGCAAAAGAATGTAGACTTCAGAGGTGAGAATGAATTGAAAAAATGCCGTAGATATGGACTTGTGGATTTATGGGTATTCAGTTTTACATGTATTCCATTGTATAGCAATGACATAGGCAAACGCTTGATCCTCCATGTCACACACATGCACAATCTTATATTTGTATAGTTTTAATATGGTGCATCATTCAGTTTCCTCCAAAAGGCTTGGACAAATCCGAATGGAAAGGACGCAGTGTGCATAATGACTCAATGACAAATAAATAGACATATAGATAAATAGATAAATAGATAAACAAACAATTACATGAATAGATTGACAGAAAGATAGACATATAGAAAGATAGACTGACATATATAAATATTGAAAAATAGATCGAGAGATAGACAAATAGATAAATAGACAAACCAGATAGATAAAAAGATATATAGATAGATAAACAAATATATAAACATATAGATAGATAGATAGACATATAAACAGACAAATAGATAGACATATAAACAGACAAATAGATAGACATATAGATGAAAAATAGACAGATAGATATACAGATAGATATACAAATAGATTGATAAATAGACAGATAGATAGACATATAGATAGATAGATAGATGGACATATAGCTAGATATATAGATATATAGGTATATAGACAGATAGATATATAGATAGATAAATATATAGATAGATAGTTAGTTAGATATATAGATAGACAGATAGATAGTCAGATAAATAGATAGGTAGATAGATAGATTATTAGATAGACAAGTAGATTGACATATATATAAACAAATATATTTATAGATTAAATATATATAGACATACATATAGATAAATAGAAATAAAGATATATAGATAGATAGAAAGATAGACATATAGATAAGATAGATAGACATATAGATAGACATATAGATAGATACATATACAACCATATAGATAGAAAGATAGATATACATATAGATTTATATATATATATATAGACATATAGATAGACTAATAGATAGTCATATAGATAAATAGATAGATATATAGATAAATAGATAGACATATAGATAGAAAAATATATCGATATATTAAAAGATATATAGACATACAAATAGATAAATAGATATATAGATAGATAGATAAATAGTTAGAAAGATAGATAGACAGATTGATAGACAGATAGATAGATAGATAGAGAGAGAGAGATAGATAGATAGATAGACAGATATATACATAGATAAATAGATAAATAAATAGATAAATAGATAGATAGATAGATAGATTGACCGAAATATATATAAATAAATAGACAAATAGATAAAAAAATAGTTAGACAAATTGAAAGATAGAGATAGATAGATAGATAGAAATATAGATAGATTAATAGATCGATTGATTGATCAACCGATAGATAGATATATAGAAAAATAGATAGATAGACAAATAGATAGAGAGATAGATAGATAGATAGATATATAGACAAAAAGATTCACAAATAGTTAGATAGATAATTACATAGATAGATAGACAAATAGATAGATAGATAAACAAATAGATTGATTGATTGATTGACAAATAGATAAACATATAGATAAACAAACATAAATAGATAAACATAAATAGTATTTTATGCATAGAATCATTAAGTTTTTTAATAGAAAGAAAAATAGAAATTAGTCATTATGTTTTTTATCTATAAAAAGAAAAATAGATAAATATATATATGTTTATCTTTCTATTACGGGGTTTAAGTGTTTACTGATAAACATAAATAGTATTGATTGATTGATTTATTAAATTTTTTATGCGTAAAAAATTTCAAAACAAAAAATTATTAAATACTTAAACCCCGTAATCATTAAGTATTTTATCTATAGAAACATAATGGGTAATAATTGATTGATTGATTGATTGAAAAAAACATAGAATCATTGAGTATTTTATCTATAGAAAGAAAAATAGAAAGATAAACCATTAAATGCATACCCAATTAAATCAGTAAACACTTAAACCCCGTAATACCTAAATATATAAACCATTAAACTGCTATATAATACATAATAATTAATAAATCTAATTTTAATTTCTCTTTATTATAGTAAATATATTCATTTTAATTATTTATTAGTTTATTTTTATAGAAATATTTATTATAAAATAAATTATAAGTGCGACAAATATAATTTAAATAATTTATTTTTAATAAAAAAATATATACGCTTATAAAAGAAGTAAAAATTTAAAAATTAAAAATTATTATCCAATAATATTTTTTATTTTAATTTTGAATCAATTTGGGTTTTGTAAATATTTTTTAATTAATATCTATCTTATTATTAATAGTTTATTAATTTATTTATTGATCATTATTATAATATCTATCAATAAAATTATTTATATTAAATTTATATCATATATAATTATTAATATTATTATAATTAAATATTTTATTCACATTTCAAAAAATTTTAAATATTATTATATTTTCAGAGGTTATAATGTATGAAAATGTGAAAAAATTACAATTTTTTAATTTTTTTATTGTTTAAATAAAACCAATAAACCACTAAATGCCTAAAAACCTAAATCACTAAACTCTTAAAAGATTAAACCTCTAAATTCTTATACAATTAAACTAGTGTACATTAATAATAAATCATAAATATCATTTTAATTTTTATTCAGTATAATTTTAAATTTTTATTTTAATTAATTTTTAGTTTATTTTTATAGAAATATTAATTACAAAATAAATTATTAGTAAGACAGATCTAATTTACATTAGACCGGTATACCCTAAATAATAAATAATAAATAATAAATCTCATTATTTTTAATTATAATTTTAAATATTAATTTTAATTATTTATTTGTTTATTTTTATATAAATATTAATTACAAAATAATTTATGAGTTACACAAATATAATTTGTGTAAATTAATTTTCATCAAAAATTTATAGATAAACTTTTTAAAAGAAAAAGAATTTCAAAACAAAAAATTATTATATAGTAATATTTATTGCTTTGCTTCTGAATCATTTTAGGTTTTGTAATTATATTTTAATTGACATCTATCTTATTTATAATAGATTATTAAGTTATATTTTCATCATTATTAGAATATTTATCAATAAAAATGTTTATATTGAATTTATATGATATATAAATATAATGATTATTATAACTAAATATTATATTCACTTTTGAAAAAAATTTTAAAATTATTATATTATAACCTTTGAAAATGTGAAAAAATAAAAAAAAATATTTTATCGTTGTTATTCTATTGTTTAAATAAAACCTATACACCACTAAATGCCTAAGCATTTAAATCACTAATCTACAAAATCTCGATACCTCTATATAGATAATCCTTTAAATCGGTATACCCTAAATAATAATTAATAAATTTTATTTTTATTTGTTTTCATTATAATTTAAAAAATTCATTTTGATTGTTTCGTTTTTTTTATATATGTATTAATTATAAAATAAATTATGAGTTAAAAATATAATTTATAAAAATTTTTTATAAATCAAAAAATAGATAAGCTTATAAAAAGAATAAAAATTTAAAAACAAAAAATTATTATTTAGTAAAATAATTTGCTTTGATTTTGAATCATTTAAGGTTTTGATATTATATTTTAAGTAATATCAATCTTATTCAAAATAGATTTTTAATTTATTTTTTGATAATTATTAGAATATCTATCAATAAAGTTGTTTATATTGAATTTATATGATATATAATTATTATGATTATTATGAATAAATATTGTATTCACTTTTGAAAAAAATTTAAAAATTATTATATCTTCAAAGGTTATAATCTTAAAAAATGAGATAAAATAATAAAAATAAATTTTTAGTTATTTTATTTTTTAAATAAAACCTATAGACCATTAAATGCTTACTTACTTAAATTAGTAAGCTCATAGACCTCGAAACCCCTAAATACATAAACATTTTAACATCTATATACTACTTAATAAATAATAAATCTCATTTTTATTTCTATTTATTATAATTTTAAATATTCATTTTAGGTATTTATAGTTTAATTATTTAGAAAAATTAATTATAAAATAAATTTCGAGTAAAACAAATATTATTTAAATAATTTATTTTTAATTAAAAAAATATAAGCTTATTAAAAGGACAAATTTAAAATTAAATATTATTATTTAGTAATATATTTTGATTTGATTTTGAAGCATTTTGTGTTATGTAAATATATTTTAATTAATATTTATATTATTATTAATAGTTTATTAATTTAATTTTTGATCATTATTATAATATCTATCATTAAAATTGTTTATATCGAATTTATATGATATATAATTAGTAAGATTAATATAATTATATATAGTATTCACATTTCAAAATATTTTAAATATTATTTTATTTTTAAAGGTTATAACCTTTGAAAATCAGAAAAAATCTAAATTTTTTTTATTTTTATTATATAAATAAAACCTATAAACCAATAAATACGTTAAAACTTAAATTGATAAACTCCTCAATGACAAAACTCCTAAATAATCAAACAATTAAACCGGGATACCACATATAATAAATCATAAATCTCATTTTTATTTGTATTCATTATAATTTTAAATATTCATTTTAATTATTTATTAGTTTATTTTTTATAGAAATATTAATTACAAAATGAATAACGAGAGAGATAACTATAATTTTAATAATTTACTTTTAATCAAAAAAAATATGCTTATAAAAAGAAGTAAAAATTTAAAAACAAAAAATTATTATTTAGTAATATATTTTACTTTGATTTTGAATCATTATATATAGGTTTTGTAATTATATTTTAATTGTTATCAATCTTATTAAGAATAGTTTATTAATTTATTATTTGATCAATTTTATAATATCTAACAATAAAATTATTTATATTGAATTTAAATGTCTTATAATTATTAAGATTATTATAACTAAATATTATATTTACATTTGAAACAAATTTTAAAATTATTATTTTTTCAAAGGTTATAACCTTCAAAAATGATAAAAAATCACAAAAATAATTTTTTTATTATATTATTATTTAAATAAAACTTATAAACTACTAAATGCCTAAACATTTAAATCTCTAGACTCCTAAACCACAAAACCCCCTAAATACTTAAACCATTAACCCAATATAACTTAAATAATAAATAATAAATCTCTTTTTTATTTGTAATCATTATAATTTTAAATATACATTTTAATTATTTTTTAGTTAATTTTTATAGAAATATTAATTATAAAATAAATAATGACTAAGACATATATAATTTAAATAAATAATTTTTTATGAAAAAAAATATAAGCATATAAAAATAAACAAAATTTCAAAAATTTAAAATTTTACTTATTAATATAATTTACTTTGATTTTGAATTATTTTGTGTTCTGCAAATATATTTTAATTAATATTTGTCTTATTAATAATAGTTATTAATTTATTTTTTGATAATCAAAATAATATATATTAATAAAATTTTTTATATTGAATTTACATCAAATATAATTATTAAGATTATTATAACTAAGTATTATATTCATATTTTAGAACTATTAAAAAATTATTATAATTTCAAAGGTTATAACCTTTGAAAATCACGAAAATTAATAAAAATAAATTTTTTGTTATTTCAGTGATAAAATAAAACCTATAAATCAATAAATAAAACCTAAATGGGTAAACATATAAATCAATAAATAAAACCTAAATGGGTAAACATATAAATCAATAAACTCATTAACCCCAAAACCACAATAAACTTAAACCATTAAATAGGTATACCCTAAATAATAAATTATAAATCTTATTTTTAATAGTATTCATTATAATTTTATATATACATTTTAATTATTATTAGTTTATTTTAATAGAAATATAAATTAAAAAATAAATTAATAGTTAGACAAATATAATTTAAATAATTTATTTTTCATCAAAAAATATATAAGCTTATAAATGGATACAAAAAATTTAAAATTTAAAATTAATATTTAGTAATATATTTCACTTTGATTTTGAATCATTTTAGGTTTTGTAAATATATTTTAAACAACATTAATCATATTAATAATTGTTTATTAATCTTTTGTATGATCATTATTATAATATATATTAATATAATTGTTTATATTGAATTTACATGATATATAATTATTAAGATTATCATAACTAAATATAGTTTTCACATTTAAAAAATATTTAGAAATTGTTATAGTTTCAAAGGTTATATCCTTCAAAAATGAGAACAAATAACATAAAATGTTTTTTGTTATTTTATTTTTTAAATAAAACCTATAAACTACTAAATGCCTAAACACTTAAATCACTAAATTCTTAAATCCCAAAACTCCTAAATATATAATATTTTAAACCTGTATATTTTATCTTATTAATAATAGTTTTATTTAATATCTATATTAATAATATATTTTACTTTGATTTTGAATCATTTTAGGTTTTTCAAATAAATTTTATTTAATATCTATCTTATTAATAATAGTTTATTAATTTATTTTATTATCATCATCAGAATATCTATAAAAAAATTATTTATATTGAATTTACATAATATATAATTATTTAGATTATTATAACAATATAATATTTTAATATTTTAAAAAAATTTAAAAATTATTAAGTTTTCAAAGGTTATAACCTTTGAAAATAAGAAAAAAGAAAAAATATAGTTTTTGTTATTAGATTTTTTAAATAAAATCTATAAACCACAAAATATCAAAATTCTTAATGACTAAACTCCTATACTTCGAAGCCCATAAATACATATGTCTTTAAATTAGAATACTCTTAATAATAAATAATAAATCTCATTTTTATTAGTATTCATTATAATTTTAAATATGCATTTTAATTATTTATCAGTTTATTTTTATAGAAATATTAATTACAAAATAATTTATTAGTGAGAGAGATATAATATAAATAATTTATTTTTTATCAAAAAAATATAAGATTATAAAAACAGGCAAAATTTTTAAAACAAAATATTATTATTTAGTAATTTATTTTAATTTAATTTTGAATAATTTTAGATTTTGCAATTATATTTTAATTTATATCATTCTAATTAATAATAGTTTATTAATTTATTTATTGATCATTATTATAATATATATTAATAACATCATTTATATTGATTTTAGATTATATATAATTATCAAGATTCTTATAACTAAATATTATATTCACATTTTTAAAAAAAATTAAAAATTATAATATTTTCAAAGGTTATAACCTTAAAAAATTAGATAAAATCATTAAAGGCATAAACACTTAAATGACTAAACCCCAAAACAACTAAATACTTTAACCATTAAACATGTATATCCTGAATAATAAATAATAAATCTCAATTTTATTTGTATTCATTATAATTTTAAATATTTATTTTACTTATTTATTAGTTTATTTTTATAGAATTATAAATTAAAAAATAATTTATGAGGAAGACAAATATAATTTAAATAATTTATTTTTAATAACAAAAATATAAACTTATAAAAAAACCAAAATATTAAAAAAAATTACTATTTAGTAATATATACTTTGATTTTGAATAAATTTAGATTTTGCAAATATATTTTAAATAATATCTATCTTATTAATAATAGTTTATTAATTTATTTATTGATCATTATTATAATATCTAGCAATGTGATTTTTTATTTCGAATTTAAATGACTTATATTTATTAAGATTATTATAACTAAATATTATATTTACTTTTGAAAAAAATTTAGAAATTTTAATATTTTCAAAGGTTATAACCTTGAAAAATTAGAAAAAAAAATGAAAATAAATTTTTTGTTATATCATAATTTAAATAAAACTTATAGACCACTAAATGCCTAAACACTTAAATCTATAAACTCCTAAACACAAAAGCCCCTAAATACTTAAAACTTTAAACTCGTAAACCTTAAATATAATTTAAAAAATTTATTTTTAATCAAAAAAATATATAAGATTATAAAATGAAGCAAAAACTAAAAAACAAAAATTATTATTTGGTAATAAATTTTACTTTGATTTTGTATAATTTTAGGTTTTGCAATTATATTTTAATTCATATCTATCATATTAATAATAGCATATTAATTTATTTTTTGATAATTGATATCATACCTATCAATAAAATTATTTATATTTTGTTTATAATATATATACTTATAATGATTCTTTTTACTAAATATTGTATTTACTTTTTAAAAAAAATTAAAATTATCATATTTTCAAAGGTTATAACCTTTGAAAATGTGAGAAAATATCAAAAATAATTTTTGTGTTATTTCATTGTTTAAATAAATCATATAAACTACTAAATGCCAAAATACTTAAGTCAATAACTCCGAAATCTCGAAAACCCTAAATAGATAATCCTTTTAAACTACAATACCCAAAATTATAAATAATAAATCTCAATATTATTTTTTTCATTATAATTTAAAATATTCATTTTAATTATTTATTCATTTATTTTTATAAAATATTAATTACAATATAAATTATGAGTTAGACAAATATAATTTATGTAAATTATTTTTCATCAAAAAATATAGATAAACTTATAAAATGAAGAAAAATTTTCAAAACAAAAATTTATTATTTAGTAATATATTTTGCTATCCTTCTGAATCATTTTGGGTTTTGTAAATATATTTTAATTGATATCTATCGTATTAATATTAGATTATTAATTTATTTTTTGATCATTATTAGAATATTTATCAATAAAATTATTTATATTGAATTTATATGAAATATAAATATAATGATTATTATGACTAAATATTAAATTGACTTTTTAAAATAATTTAAAAATTATTATATTTTCAAAGGTTATAACATTTTAAAATATCAAAAAAGAATAAAAATAAATTTTTTGTTTATTTATTTTTTAAATAAAACCTATAATCACTAAATGCATACACAGTTAAATCAGTAAACTCCTAAACCTCGTAATGCCTAAATAAATAAACCATTAAACCATTATATACTACTTAATAATTAATAATTGTAATTTTATTATAATTTTAATATTTATTTTAATTATTTATTAGTTTATTACTCTAAATTTATTACAAAAGAAATTATGAGTGCTAGAAATATAAGTTAAATAATTTTTATAATCAATAAAAGCATTTACGCTTTTATAATAAGTAAAAATTTAAAAATTAAAAATTATTATTAAGTAATATATTTTACTTTAATTTTGAATCAATTTGGGTTTTGTAAATATTTTTTAATTAATATCTATCTTATTATTATTGTTTATTAATTTAATTTTTGATCATTTTTATAATATCTATCAATAAAATTGTTTATATTTAATTTATATGATATATAATTATTAATATTATTATAACTGAATATTGTATTCACATTTCAAAAAATTTTAAATATTATTATATTTTCAAAGGTTATGACCAACAAAAATGAGAAAAAATTACAATTTTTTTTATTTTATTGTTTAAATAAAACCTATAAACCACTAAATGCTTAAAAACGTAAATCGCTAAACTCCTAAAAGACAAAACCTCTAAATATTTAAACAATATAACTGGTATACATTAATAATAAATTATAAATATCATTTTAATTTTTATTCAGTTTTATTTTAAATTTTTATTTTAATTATTTATCAGTTTTATTAAAGAAATATTAATTACAAAAGAAATTATTAGTTAGATAGATCTAGTTTAAATTAAACCGGTATACCCTAAATAATAAATAATAAAAGTCATTTTTTTTCATTATTAGATTATTATGTTTTTCTTCTGAATTATTTAATGTTTTGTAATTATATTTTAATTGATATCTATCTTATTAATAATAGATTATTAATTTATTTTTTTATCATTATTAGAATATTTATCAATAAAAATGTTTATATTGAATTTATATGATATATAAATATAATGATTATTATTACTAAATATTATATTCACTTTTGAAAAAAATTTTAAAATTATTTAATTTTTAAAGGGTTTAACCTTTGAAAATGTGTAAAAATGATAAAAAATATTTTTTTTATTATTTCATTGTTTAAATAAAAACCTATACACCACTAAATGCCTAAACACTTCTTTGACTAAACAAAAAAAATCTCGATACCCCTATATATATAATCCTTTAAACCGGTATACACTAAATAATAATTAATAAATCTCATTTTTATTTGTTTTCATTATAATTTTAAAAAATCATTTTGATTTTTTAGTTTTTATTTATATATATATATTAATTATAAAATAAATTATGAGTTTAAAATATAATTTATTAAAAATATTTTTTATCAAAAAATATATAAGCTTATAAAAATCATAAAAGTTTAAAAACAAATAATTCTTATTTAGTGATAAATTTTGTTTTGCTTTTGAATTATTTAGGTTTTGATATTATATTTTAAGTAATATCAATCTTATTCATAATAGATTTTTAATTTATTTTTTGATAATTATTAGAATATCTATCAAATAAATTGTTTATATTGAATTTATATGATATATAATTATTATGATTATTATAAATATATATTGTATTCACTTTTGAAAAGAAATTTAAAAATTATTATTTTTTAATGTTATAACCTTAAAAAATGAGAAAAAATAATAAAAATAATTTTTTTGTTATTTCATTTTTAAAAGAAAACCTATAGAACATTAAATGCATGCTTACTAAATCAGTAAGCTCATAGACCCCGAAACCCTTAAATACACAAACCTTTTAACAGCTATATACAACTTAATAAATAATAAATCTCGTTTTTATTTCTATATATTATAATTTTAAATATTCATTTTAATTATTTATTGTTTAATTTTTTAGAAAAATTAATTACAAAATAAATTTTGAGTGAGACAAATATTATTTAAATAATTTAATTTTAATCAATAAAAAATATAAGCTTATAAAAAGAAGGAAATATTTTAAAATTAAATATTATTATTTAGTAATATATTTTGATTTGATTCTGAATCATTTTGTTTTTATGTAAATATATTTTAATTAATATTTATATTATTAATAATAGTTTATTAATTTAATTTTTGATCATTATAATACTTTCTATCATTAAAATTGTTTATACTGAATTTATATGATGTATAATTAGTAAGATTTATATAATTATAAATGGTATTCACATTCAAAAAATTTTAAAAATTATTTTATTTTTAAAGGTTATAACATTTAAAAAATAATAAAAATAAATTTTTTGTTATTTCATTTTAAAAGAAAACCTATAGATCATTAAATGCATGCTTACTTAAATCAGTAAGCTCATAGACCCCGAAACCCCTAAATACATAAACCTTTTAACAGCTATATACAACTTAATAAATAATAAATCTCATTTTTATTTCTATATATTATAATTTTAAATATTCATTTTAATTATTTATTGTTTAATTTTTTAGAAAAATTAATTACAAAATAAATTTTGAGTGAGACAAATATTATTTAAATAATTTATTTTTAATCAAAAAAAATATAAGCTTATAAAAAGAAGGAAATATTTTAAAATTAAATATTATTATTTAGTAATATATTTTTATTTGATTTTGAATCATTTTGTGTTATGTAAATATATTTTAATTAATATTTATATTATATACTAATAGTTTATTAATTTAATTTTTGATCATTATAATACTTTCTATCATTAAAAATTATTTTATTTTTAAATGTTATAACATTTGAAAATCAGATACAATCAAAAAAAATTTTTTTTTATTATTTAAATACAAACTATAAACCACTAAATGCCTAAAACATAAATTGCAAAACTCCTAAATGACAAAACTTCTAAATTAACAATCCATTAAACCGGTATACCATAATAATAAATCATAAATCTCATTTTAATTTGTATACATAATAATTTTAAATATTCATTTTAATTATTTATTAGTTTAGTTTTTATAGAAATATTAATTGCAAAATAAATAGAGACAAATATAATTTTAATAATTTATTTTTTGATCATTATTATAATATCTATCAATAAATTACTTATATTGAATTTAAATGTCTTATAATTATTAAGATTATTATAACTAAATATTATATTTACATTGGAAATAAATTTAAAATTATTATATTTTCAATGGTTATAACCTTCAAAAATAATAAAAAATCACAAAAATAATTTTTTATTATTTTATTATTTAAATAAAACTTATAAACAATCTAAATGTCTAATCATTTAAAAATCTAGACTCCTTAACCCCAAACCCACTAAATACTTAAACCATTAAACCTAGATAACCTAAATAATAAATAATAAATTTCATTTTATTTGTATTCATTATAATTTTAAATATTCATTTTAATTATTTTTTAGTTTATTTTTAAAGAAATATTAATTACAAAATAAATAATGAGTGAGACATATAATTTAAATATATTATTTTTTATGAAAAAAAATAAGCTTATAAAAATAAACAAAATTTAAAAAAATTGTAAATTTTATTTAGTAATATAATTTACTTTGATTTTGAATTATTGTGGGGTTCTTCAAATATATTTTAATTAATATCTATCTCATTAATAATAGTTTATTAATTATTTTTCTATCATTATAATTAATATATATTAATAAAATTTTTTATATTAAATTACATCAAATATACGTATATGATTATTATAACTAAGTATTGCATTCATATTTTACAAAGATTTAAAAATTATTATATTTTAAAAGGTTATAACCTTTGAAAATGATGAAAATTCATAAAAAAAAATTTTTGTTTATTTATTGATTAAATAAACGTATAACACCCTAAATGTGCAAACATATAAATCAAGAAACTTTTTAACCCCAAAACCACAAAAAAACTTTAAAACCATTAATTAGGACACCCTAAATAATAAATATTAATATCTTTTTTATTATATTCATTATAATTTAAAATTCATTTTAAATTATTTATCAATTTATTTCTATAGAAATATTAATATTACAAAATAAATATGTAGTGAGCACATATAACTTAAATAATTTATTTTGATCAAAAAAAAATATATGCTTATAAAATGAGGCAAAATTTTTAAAATAAAAATTATTATTTAGTAATATATCTTATTTTGATTTTGAATCTTTTAGATTCTACAATTATATTTTAATTTATATCATTCTTATAATACTAGTTTATTAATTTATTATTGATCTTATTATAATATCTATATATAAAATATTTATTTAGTTTATATTATATATAATTATTAAGATTATTATAACTAAAATTATATTCACATTTAAAAAAATTTAAAATATTATATTTTCAAAGGTCACAACATTCAAAAATTAGAAAAAATCAAAAAATTAAATTTTTTGTTTTTTAATTCATTAGATAATAACTATAAATCACTAAAGGTCTAAACACTTAAATCACTAAACTCCAAACCCCAAAAGGCCTAAATACTTAAACCAGTAAACCGATATATCTAGAATAATAATAATAAATCTCAATTTTATTTGTATTCATTATAATTTTAATAATTATTTTAATTATTTATTAGTTTATTATTATAGAATTATATTACAAAAATAAAATATGAGTAAGACAAATTAATTTAAATTATTTATTTATAATAACAAAAATATGAAGTTATAAAAAAAAGCAAAAAATTAAGAAAATTATTATTAATTAATATATGTCTTTGATTTTGAATAAATTTAGATTTTACAAATATATTTTAAATAATATCTATCTTATGAATAATAGTTTATTAAATTTTTTTGATCATTATTATAATATCTAGCAATGTAATTATTTATATGAATTAAATGACTTATTATTAAGATTATTATAACTATAATTATATTTAAATTTAAAAAAAATTTAAAAATTATTATTTTCAATGGTACCTTAAAATATTAAAAAAAAATAATTATAATAAATTTTTGTTATATCTTTGTTAAATAAAAATTATAAACCACTAAATCCCTAAACACTTAAACCTCTAAACTCCTAAACACAAATGCCCCTAAATACTAAAACCTTTAAACTCTTTAACCGTAAATATAATTTAAATAATTTATTAAAATATTAATTACAAAATAAATTATGAGTGATACAAATATAATTTAAATAATTTATTTCTGATCAAAAAAAATATAAGCTTATAAAAAGAAGCAAAAACTACAATAACAAAAATTATATAGTAATAAATTTTACTTGGATTTTGAAATTTTGCAATTATTTTAATTTATATCTTACAAATTAATAATAGCATATTAATTTATTTTTGATAATGATATAATATCTATCATATATTTGTTTTATATTTAGTTATATTATATATAATTATAAGATTATTATTACTAAAATATTGTATTTACATTTTTTAAAAATTTTTAAATTATTATATTTTCACATGTTATAAACCTTTGAAAATGTGAAAAAATCAAAATAATTTTTTTGTTAATCATTGTTTAAACAAACATATAAACACAAATGCCTAAAAACAAAATCGCTAAAGCTTAAATGACAAAACCTCTAAATACTTAAAATATTAAACTGGTATACATTAATAATAATTCATAAATCTCATTTTAATTTTATTTAGTATACTTTAAATTTTTATTTAATGTATCAGTTTATTTATATTGAAATATTAATTACAAAATAAATTATAGTGAGGCAGATCTAATTTAAATTAGACTAGTATACCCAAAATAATGAAGATAAATCTCAATAGTATTTTTTTCATTATAATTTTGAATATTCATTTTATTTTTTTTATTTGTTTTATTTTATATAAAATAAATTAAAAAAATAATATGAGTTAGACAAATATAATTTATATAAATTAATTTCATCAAAAAAATATAAATAAATTTTAAAAGAAAAAAAAAAATTTAAACCAACAAATTATTATAGAGTAATATATTTGATTTCTTCTGAATCATTTAGGTTTTTTTATTATATTTTAATTTGATATGTATCTTATTAATAATAGATTATTAATTTATTTTTTGATCATTTTTTATAATATATATAATAATATTGTATATATTGAATTTATATGATATATAATTTAATGATTATTATAACTAAATATTGAATTCACATTTGAAAAAAATTTAAAAATTATATTTAAAATATAACTCTGAAAACTATCAAAAAATAATAAAAATAAATATTTTAATAATTTAATTTTCAAATAAAACCTATAAACCACTAAATGCATACACAGTAAAATCAGAAACTTCTAGGCCCAGTAATGCCTAAATACATAAACCATTAAACTGCTATATACTTAATAATTAAGAAATCTAATTTTTATTTCAATTTATTATTATTTTAAATATCATTTTAATTATTATAAGTTTATTTATAAATATTATTACAAAATAAATATGTGTGCCAAAAAAATATAATTTAAATAATTATTTTAATCAAAAAAAATATATGGGCTTATAAAAGAAAGTAAAATTTTTAAAAAATAAAATTATAATCCAGTAATATTTTTTTACTTAATTTTGAATCAATTGGGTTTTCTAAATATTTTCTTAAATTATCTTATTATTAATATTTATTAATTTAAT